>BLKR01006207.1:0-62281 GCA_011170035.1 Teleogryllus occipitalis
GGAGAGATTCTTAATCAACACTTTATCTCCCACCTGTATAGATGTCGGCGTATGTTTGGAATCGTACCGCCGCTTATCCCTCATCGACTGAAGTTTGAAACCTTCAATGGCCGCCGCTCTAACTTCATCGATGATGTCTTTCAGTCTCTTAGCGCCCTCCTCCTGAGGGGGCTTCGGAAGTGCCAGCTCAAAAGGCAATACCGGTTTACGAGCATATAACAATTCAAACGGGGAGTAACCCGCACTCTCATTCTGAGCTGTGTTTAAAGCAAAACTGACGAACGGAATATAAATATCCCAATCCGTTTGATGTGAATTAACAAAATTCGCGATGGCCCTAACAATTTGACCGTTCTTGTTTTCTGTAAGGCCGTTTGTCTGTGGATGATACCCGCTAGTAAATGCCTGTTTGGATCCCATAATCAATGAAATTTCCTGTATCAAGGAACTTCTAAAAGCTTGTCCCCGGTCTGACAAGATGACACGTGGAACACCGTGTCTAAGCAAAATTGAATGAACTAGAAATTTGGCAATGTGAGCCGCAGTACCTGATCTCAACGGCATTGCCTCCGTATATCTTGTTGCGTAATCAACGGCCACAACAATCCATTTATTGCCTTTTTTAGATTTCGGCAGAGGGCCGACTAGATCGATACCGATCCTATCAAAGGGTGCTCCTACTGATAAGGGCACTAATAAGCCTGGCGGGTGTCTGTTTCCATGACCCTTGCGTTGTTGACAGGGCTGGCAACTTCGTACAAACTTAGTTACATCCCGACGCAAAGAGGGCCAAAAATACCGTAGGGCAATCCTATCTAAAGTTTTTGTGATCCCTAAATGTCCCATCGTGGGTGTAGAATGATGCTGAAAAATTATCTGATGTACAAGATGATTGGGAATCACTAACAGATAGTCTTCTCCGCGAATATTTGCTCCTTTACGGTATAGTAAATCATTTCGCACTACAAAGTTTCGTGCTGTTCTCCTCTCTGCCTGAGTGGTTTTTGAATCATCAGCAATAAAGGACTTG
Organism: Teleogryllus occipitalis; assembly: GCA_011170035.1. NCBI lineage: Eukaryota > Metazoa > Arthropoda > Insecta > Orthoptera > Gryllidae > Teleogryllus > Teleogryllus occipitalis. The sequence goes on from BLKR01006207.1 coordinate 1,031, forward strand.
ATGCTCCGGATCCAAGCATCTTTATTCTGTTCATCTACCCAATCATCAATATTTACAGTAAAGACGGCTAAATCTCTGGCGTCTATTTCCTCATTTTCATCATCAGTATCAAGATTGTGAGGAAGCGGGGCTCTACTCAAATAATCTGCATCTGCGTGCAGTTTCCCTTTCTTATACCGGATTTCGAATGTGAAATCAGATAATAAAATGCTCCAACGCATTAATCGGGAATTCGATTTCCTAAATTTCTTTAACCAACAGATACTATGGTGGTCTGTGACTACTGTAAACTTAATATGCAATAGGTAGGTACGGAAGGCCTTGCAACCAAAAATAAGAGCAAGACATTCTAAATCGGATATAGCATAATTTCTTTCGGCGTGGCGCAATGATCGAGACGCATACGCCACTGGGTGCATTTGACCATTTCTACTTTGAAGTAAAATAGCACCTATCCCTGTACGGGATGCATCAACATGTAATTCTGTTTCATCACCCGGCCGATAATGAATTAAGACAGGAGCCGTGGTGAGTTTCTGCTGAAGAGTTTCATAAGCCGCCTGTTCAAGGGCTCCCCAAACGAATGGCATGTCTTTCTTTGTCAAGTCATAAAGAGGTTGTGCAATACGAGAATAATCTTCAACGAATTTACGGTAATAGTTACACATACCGAGAAACCTTTGAATTTCTTTAACATTTGTCGGTACTGGAGCCTTATTGATGGCTTCTACTTTTTTCTCAGAGGGCCGAATTCCTTGTTCATCAACAATAAAACCTAATAACGATATTTGTTTCATTGCAAAAAGACATTTAGTAGGTTTTAATTTTAAACCTGATTCCCGAAATCTATGTAAAACCTTCCGAAGTAAGTCTACGAATTCTTCAAAGGTTTTTGCGTAAATTAAAATGTCATCAATGTATGCACAAGCTCCTTTATAACGCAAATCGCCCAAGAGAGTGGCTGCCACCAAGGAGAATTGTGCTGGGCAATTTGCTAAGCCAAAGGGACAACGTGTCCATTCATACACTCCGTCAGGGGTACACATCGCAGTTTTCATTCGGTCACGCGGATCTACAGGGACCTGCCAAAAGGAGGAAGTCATATCAAGTGTAGCGAAGTATTTTGCCTCTCCTAGATAGCTTAAAATATCCTCAATAACCGGTAATGGATAACTCCATTTTCTAGTTACCGCATTTAGTTTTCTATAATCTATCACTAGACGCACCGATTTATCAGGTTTTGGAACCAATAATACAGGCGAAGACCATGGTGAAGTTGAAGGCTTAATAATGCCATATTTAAGTAGTTCATCTATTTGCTCCTGTATTTGCTGACGCTGTAAATGCGAAACACGATAAGGTACTTGGCGAATGGGCAAGGCATCGCCCGTTTCAATTTTAAAAGAAGCCCAAGTCGTGCAACCAAGTTCAGCTAAGGAAGTAGCAAAACAATCTCTAAATGATGTTAAAATTTTATGAATTTCTGACCTTTGAGAGGAAGAAAGTTCATGATTGATATTGAATTCAATTGAGGCTTCCAATTTTGACGAGGGAGCATGCAGAGGCCAATCGTTAGTTTGAATGTTAGTATTTGCAATAAGTTGACCGAGTACCATGTCTTCAAAAATCATTTTTGTCTCAAAAGAATGATTGCGAATTGCAATCTTGTCTACTAATTGATCGGCACTGTATTGTAATGGTTCCAATTCCAACTGTCGAGTCTCCAAAAGTTCTGGCTTTGTAACAACTGTCCAAAACATACGGGGCTTGCTATCTATCGGTTGAATAGCTACATAAGAAACCTCACGTGGGTTTAACCTTGTATTTATTTTTGCTCTGATAACGGCTGTATCAGCTGTGGCGGTAGCCATGAATGAGTCGACCTTGTCGGTTTCCGTGTATGTATTATCCTGTCCTTCAAGAGAAACCACGGCGTGAATCGTCTCGCCATTCGGCAGGGGAAGTGCGTGCGCTGGCGCAAGTAATAAGGAAGTTGACACATGAGGCGTTCGGAGTTCATAATTCTCGAAGTCCAAAATTGCAGAATGTTCATTTAAAAATTCAAGTCCAAGCAAAATAGGAATATTCATTTGGTCAATTACCAAAAATTGTATCGGGAGTAAAACCGTATTAATTTCAATAGTTGTGACTACGGTGCCTACAACCGGAAGCTCGTGGCCACCGAGAGTTCGCGCACGCGAAGTGGACTTGTTTAAGGGCAAAAGTAAATTTTGAACCAACTCAATGGAGAGGATATTAACTGCAGAGCCAGTGTCAAGAATTGCCGTAAAGGTCTGGTTTTGGATACGCACGGTAATTATTGGAAGCGCACCCCAGAAGGACGCTCGCGGGGCGGGGTCTGATTCCCCTTGGGATTGCCGTTTTTTGAAACTCTGCGAGGATCAGAATTGTTTACTGAACTATTGGGACAAGTTGTTGCATAATGGCCAATCCTATCGCAACGAAAACAAACTATCTTGCCATCGCGAGTGCGTTCCGGTTTACGATTGAAGTTTCGGTAAGAGGAATTATTACGCGGAGGAACGTTGAATGCGCGATTAGGCGTCGGTGAAGACGGCCTGCTATCGCGCTCCGGAAATCGCGGTCCACGCGTACGTCCGCCGCGCGCCTGCGGTCGGGCGGCGCCGCCGCTTGCCGAAGACGATTCTCGTTGTGGAATCTGCATGTTTTTTAATAAACGGATGACTTCATCCAATTGTCCGGATTGAGAGCGTTCAAAACGCGGGGATTTAGGTGCAGAATCTGCGAGCACCGCATTGACATTGTGAGTAACGCGATCCCGCGCGTCCTCAACTAACTGACCACATTTAATAAGCTTTGCAATGGAAGTTAATTCCATTGGAACAATTTTTTCAACTATATATGGATTTGCTCCGCGTAAAACCCAATCCACTTTTTCAGTTTCAGACATATGCGGGTTTGCCTGTTTACAAAGGCGAAGAATCTCGAATGTATAGGATTCAATGGTTTCATTTTTTCGCTGTTTCCTTTGGCGTAAGGCCATTAACGCTTGCTCGCGCCTACCAGATCCGCGGAAAGCATTCGTGAATGCCGTTTCCACTGCTGTCCAGGAGTCAAAAGTCCCGTCTCGTAAATATACCTCAGCCCATGCAGCCGCAGGGCCTTTCAAATAAAAAGGAAAATACTGAATCTTATCATTATCTGTCCAGTGAAAAAGTTGCGCTACTCTAGTATACCGATCTAAGAAGATATCGGTTTCTGCACGGTCACCACTGAAGGTGCCAATATCAACCTTAGGGACCCGGAGAGGTCCCGAGGAACGATCCGGAGGGGTTGGCGACGTCATGGTGGTGGGAGAAACAAATGTATCAATCGTGGTATCAGAATGTGCAAGGGGAAGACGGGGCGATGGTAACGGAGTACTGGCTGTAAGAGAGGACGCGAAGTGAGTTCCGTACGCAGAATCGGCTCCCGGAGCTAATGAATAATCCGTAACCAGTTCGCCCGAAGTACTAGCTAATCTTTCAATAGAACGTCCCTGTTCATCAACAGTCTGGATCCGTATCCATTGACGCTGAGCCATAAAGATGCATTATAATATACAATAGAAAATATTGCAAGCTAGCACACTTATGAAAGCTGAGAACACAAGAGACATAAAATCATGCTGAAAATAAAGAACATTAATGAAGCTTAAAATATAGAAAAGAGCAGTGCTTCCCCAAAAAATGCCAACAAATGCGCCTCCACCAATATGTCACGGGGTGTCCGCTCTATGTCACGGGGTGAACTCATTGAACTACATGGGAAGCTATTTCTGGGGGTAAGCAACTCGCTAGAGGATCAGGAACGCTACAACCCTAAGGAGGAAGTATCCAAAGGATCTTGGCATTCTTAGAGAAACACTGCACTTACACTTATTCCTATTTATTAATGTCTAAGGTTTACATTTGCGTACGCTTAATGTTATTAAGGGGGTTGAAGACCCGTAAACAAATAGGCCATTCTCCTGGCGACCAACGTATTGAAGATAGTGATTTTTTCTTCAAAGGAAATTTGTTCTATACAATTAGTTCTTTAATTAATGTCATGTACATTGTTTTTTTTTTGGAAATTTTGTTTGTTTTCGCGTAATTTTGAGTGGTTTATGTGCAATATTACATAATATTATAAACAAGGTTTTCTCAAAAACTGCTCCAAATCTTTTTTCAAACTTTTTGTATGGATAATACTAAATCCATTGTATAAGATGACATAAATACTATTTCGTTGTATTTTGGTTTTTCAAAAATTACTCCTAATTTAAAAAAAATATATATCTCACGTCGTTAAATTTACATTACGGATATTTTTTCTACATTGTGGCATTAGTGAGTAGAAGTGCTTAAAATTGTTTCCAATGACGTTGATCGAAAACCCAAAAGTTTTCTGTGAAAATAAGCTAAAATTCGCGCATTTACAGAAACGCTCAAACGACGTTTTCTCGAAAACGGATCCAAATGTTTCAAAAAGCGTGCGCAGATGATTTTCTCCCCCTTCGTCACATATAGTTTTTGACTGTTTTTCATTAAATAAATAAATCAATAAATGAAATTTTGCATGAACTGGTTGCAAAATTGCGGGTTTTAACTCTTCTATAATGTTTAATTTATATAATTATTTCTGAAATATAGGTAATTAACACTTGTATAATATTTTCAAAGTTATATTTCAGTTTTACCATTAAGGTACCGAGAATTTGAGAAAATGTGAAACAATGTCCTTGGGCAGCAATAGATGGAAGCTCCGAAAAGGTTGGGACCAAACCGGAAAGCTAACCCCGAATGAAGAGTTTCGAAAATAAACTAGTACGAGAAAGTCAGTGCTATTCTGTAGCTCCACAAGTTTATAATTTTTAATGTAAAGAACTAAAGGAATATATTCTACTGTATTAATTACATTTCAAAATTTTGTTACACCAACAAAAAGGAAAAGCATTTTAACGTTATAATTTTAAATTCTATATTGTATTATTATTATTATTATTATTATTATTATTATTATTATTATTATTATTATTATTATTATTATTATTATTATTATTATTATTATTACTAATCCATATTGTTTTATATTCACCATGACGATCTAATAACATATGAATATAATGTAACAGAAGAGTATCTTTAAGGAGCCACAGCGTTTGTCTAAATCAACCACCCACGATTTTGCCACGATATCAGCGTACGACAGCGGAGGTGTTCTGGCGTGTCATTCAGTTCGTGGGGAACACACTGTAAATGCGCAGTATCACACGTCATTTTTGCGGTCCCACCTTGGTCGTGCAGTACGGGAGAAGCATCCGGAACTGTTGGACAACAACATAATCTTACTTTTTGACAATGCCAGAGATATCAGAGTAGACACTTGGTTTTTGGCAGAATTTTGAGCTTCGGAGCCTTGACTCATCCTTCCACATTGTTCAGTAGATATCAATTACATTCTGTAAGTAAATCCTGGGGTGAGAAACGCTTGATCTGGAGCAAGAGATCTAATCGCAGATTGTTATAATGTCGCGCACGTTAATGAATTTTTGTCAGTTGAGTCGGTGGTATTCGTATTTCACTGCATTTTACGCTCTTAATTAGCATAGGCGAGCGGAGAGGGAGGGCCAGGAAAGGCGTTTCCCCACCCCCTTGAACAATTTCAAAGGGGATCCATAACCACAAGAGATAAAATACGTTATTTCTGTTAAAATTTCCTATTACTGATTTTTCCTTTTTTTACATGAAAATTAAATGTTTTTTGAATTTTACTTAATTTTCGTCGCTTTAGAAACAACTGAGGTCATTAGCAATTACTATTATATTATTATATTTTTAGCAACATTTTAAAAATATAAACACAGAATAATTAATTATAACAAATTTTCACAATAATTTAAATCAATTTGTCAGATATAGTAAATTTAGGAATTTTATATGCATTGGGAAAGAAGCTCTCCAGGGTTGGCAACCCTATAAATAGTTCGGTTTAAATTCTTTTGTACTCATTAATAGTAATTATTAAAGTTATAATTTAATTCTCTTTGAAATATATTTGATTTATTTACTATTAAACTATGTAATATGTAAATTTTAAAAAGATCAAAGGAAAAGAGGGCCAAGAAATGTAGTTGCACCCCTCTTATTTTACGCAGTGCACGCTAATGTCAATCAGTAGCAACAGACTATGAGTAGCTATCTGAGTCAACTTTAAATATACCAAACACGTTGCAGTTAAACATGTTCAAAAAGTAACTTGCTCAAGGAAATAATAATAATAATAATAATAATAATAATAATAATAATAATAATAATAATAATTTCAAATGTCAACATTATTACGTCTAACCTGTACGATGTTGGGGCATTTTTATTGCACGAAGAAAAATTGACAAATGCTAACACAAACATTCAGATGTAAATGTTTAATGTCCTAATTTTGTGTGTTTTTGAGAGAAATTGTATTAATTTATAAGTCAACTATTATGTAATTGAAGCTTGTTCGGGTAATATTTTATCTTCAAGCCCACTTATTTGCAGGTTTCGTTTTCCAACTACTTAGAAGTAGTTGTTTCTGAGGCTAATAACTTTCTCTCTCTAATGTGGTTAATTAAGACTTGCAAACATTTTTCAGAATTGTTCAGAAATTTTGTTGGTATGCTTCTAACATCATGCCACCTCTCTCGGTAAAGTTGCGCGACCGTTATTGCAATAAAAAGCAAGCAGATCACAAATAAGGCAAACTTGAAAAATAGTATATTTGTGATTTGATGACTTCTATTTTTAGTTACATGCCGAACGTACTGAAAGCATTTTGAATGTTATTCTAACCAGTAATGAAATGTAAATACAGATAAACGAAAAGAAAACTATATAGAATTAAGATCTGGTACAAACAACACGTCGATTCAGTGCAACAGTTCAACACGCCACCATTAGGCACATGTCTTGACTGCAAAACACATGGCGGCCCCTAGTTCGTCGAGCGTCCACCGAGAGCGCTGAAACCATAGGGTCAGATATTTTATGTGATATGGGATGTAGTATATTCTAGCTCAATGGTCTGATTGATTGATTGATTTTTCGTGTTTCCGGGCGCGTCAACTGCTCTGGTCATTAGTCCCGTTAGTGTAGTGCATGTTTTTTTCTCGGGAGATGGCGGTGATCTTCCCCCGCTGGATGGCGAGATCCGGCGCCGACGTACCGTCGGCTAGTGGGGTTTCCTCCTAACCAGGACTCACCCACCAGCGGGGTACCGCCCCAGCCGGAACAAGCTCTAAGCTCCCGACCGGTCTCCCGGGATATGTGTTAGTGTAGTGCATGTTAGTGTAAGTGTGTGTGTAAGGGGAGAGGATAGGACAAGGAACGGGATGGATAGATCGCGCGCTGTCCGTGGCCCGTTTGGTAGGGTACTGCTCTGGCATTCGTCTGGTGCTGATCGGAGAAACCACGGAAAATTACCGATCAGAGCAGCCGGCCGCGGGAATTCTCCTCCAGACAGCGACTGAATTCGAACTAGCTGAAAAGCAAGTGTCGAAAATCCTGCCGCCGTCAGGACTCGAACCTAGGACTTCCCGGTCAGAGGCGCTACAGTGACATCAGTTGATGCACTGAGCTACCGATCGCGGTCGATGGTCTGAATATAGGGTCACTTGTAGGTGTGTCACTGATGTTCCTGCAGGTTAACTACAGAAGTTTATATAATAAAACCACTAATTGGTGGAATTTATTTGATATTTACAATCATAAGGCAATAATTGGAACGGAATCTTGGCTTGGAAGCCATATTCACAATGACGAAATCTTTCGAATATCACAGCGTTTGGAAGGGAACGAAAGATCCCTTCAGATCAGAGATCAAGATCAGTTGATGCACTGAGCTACCGCCCCCGGTACAGGGCTGTTCAAGAGGGGAAAACATTTCTTTTGAAAACATTAATTAAAAATGATATTTGATGAAAGCGTAGGCCTATATTTCTTTCCCAATATTGTTTATTTTTTCAGGTGTGGTTGATTTTAAAGACCTTACATAGTAGGCAATTTAAGAGAAATAATTGTTTTGCCTTGTTTATTCGATCTCGTTTCTTTGAAGGTGGGTACACTTCACTTTGCTAAAAGGGAAATTTGCTGCAAGTCCTTATGCTATGATGCAAAATAACAAAAGGAGCTACAGTATGCTATGGGATGACTGCGACTCAAGGAAGGAACCGTCTCCACGAAATTGCCAGGGTGTTCTGCGTGTGAATCCCAAAGATAAGGCAAAAGACTGAAGAAAATTTGAAGAGGGCATTATCAGAGAGCTTAAAAACTAAATCAAACTATGATGGAAAGATAACTCTTACATCTTTTAATGTTCTTCGTCAAAACGAAGAAAGAAACAATATTGGCACAATATGCACGATTGTGTACAGTGATGACTGTGTCTTGTTAGGTTTAGATTCTGTTTTACCTGTGCTAATATTTTCTTTATCAGCAGCGATTCGGTGAAATTTTCAAGTCAGCGCGTTCAGTCATGGTATTGAGTTAAAAAAGCTGGGAAATAATATTTTCCCTAAAGTGATTAGTAATTTCAAAAAATTAATTCACATCTTAGGCAAGTTGAAGCATTTGAAAGAAACTAAGAGCACTATTCTCGTAGTACATTTAGCACTATAAATGCTCTTTTGAACAGGTTAGTAAAAGATGTAGGTGTTACATGCAAGCAAGTTAAATTTAGTATTAAACAGATCGATGTATTAATTATTGAAAATACATGGATATATAGTTGGTACAGAGTGGTAGTTCAGATGCTGCTACTTCATCTCATGTTTTAATGTTTATATTGTTTTAAATTCTCTCCTACATTATTTCAGTGGTATAGATGAATTTTGTTCACACGCAACCGGTCTTCATAAATTAATGAGGTCTCTAAAGACGATTTGCACTTTGACTTTGAAAATATGAAGGATATGTTGAAAAGATGAATCAAAATATTCATGCCAAATGCATCAAGCAACAATCGGGCAGCGTTATTAAAATCTATTTAGTTGACTAACTCCTAGCAAAGCGTTTTAAGGCATTAAAATCTGGAAGTTTGAAGCCAAAGGCTACGAAGAAACGTTCCTCCCAATGTGATCTATAGAGTGAGAGCTTCTTGAATATTTATTTATTTATTTATTTAGTCAAATACAGTCAAAAACTGTATGTGGCGTATGGGAGGAGAAAATCATCTGCGCACGCTTTCTTGATTCAACTAGCAATAACCGCACCTCAGTAAATCTTCATTGGTTACGGTATTGCCACTGCGCAAAGTTACGCTTTCTTGAGTTTCAGAATCCCTTCCCAACTATTTACTTTACAACTATTACAGCTAAAACTTTATACTATTAATAGTTGAAAGATGAAAAAATAGTAATAATAATAATATTAATAACAGTACCGACCAAAATGGTCAGAAGTACGTAAACAAGCCTTCTCGGAAAGAATGAAAGCCTATTTGATCAACAAGAAGAACTCAAAGAAAAATTGATCGAGTTACTTGCTTAACGTCTTCCATTTCTGGGGAGAATTCGCCAATAATAATAATAATAATAATAATAATAATAATAATAATAATAATAATAATAATAATAATAATAATAATAATAATAATAATAATAAACTTAAAAAAGCGAGAGATTAACATTTCAAAAACTAGATATTTTCGTTGCCGAATTATAGAAAACTTATTTGTAACGGTAAACGAACGTATTTGATTTTTCTCTATTGCTAACAAATAGAAACTCATCTTAAGGTCTACTACCACTACAAGCAAAAGGAAAGCTCAACAGAACGTGCGCATAGTGAAGCTACATTTACGTCCAGAAGCAAATCAAGGGGCCATCTCAGCATTTGCTCAGTGGATCAAGGAAACTGGACAAAAACCCGATCGACATGGGGGTCGTTCACCCGGAAGCTGAAGTACATTAGTTGTTATAGGCATTTAAGTCTTTTTTAAAAATTATACAATGCAAATGTAAACTAATTCATTCTACTATATCTTTGTTTTGTTAAAGTAAACATTATTTTTCTTACGATCAGTATAGTCTCTTAGTGTATAGAAACAGTTTTGCAGCAGAAAATATTTTACTTTTAACTTAAATTTGTGTACCAATTTTAATTGTTTAATTTCATCTGGCAATGCGTTGTAAAGTAACGTACATAATTGTATGTGGATTTCTTGTAGTGAGCTGTGGATACTGACACTTGATGAACATGATTTATACGTCGAGTGTTGTAACTATAAATATCAGTATTGCATGAAAATAAGTTCCCACCGTTAAGTAATTAATTTAACTTTCTGTTACATTTTGCTGGACCGGCGCTTCTTGATATAATCCCACCTATTCAGAGTCGTGCAGAATCTGCAACTCTATGTGAAATAAAGCTATTTACTTGATATTCTCGGCGATTAAATTGCACGGATGTACCTCTCGGTTCGGTAATAAAGTTAAATAATATTCCAGAGAGAAGGGTTATGGTAGCCCGATTTTTGCATTGGCAACTTTAAGTAGCTTTCTCGAGAGTAAAAAGCTTTTGTAATATTTTTGTGACAATCAATGAAAGCGAAAAGCTGTTAAGGAAGATTGTATCATTACTTCAAATGTTGTTTTTATGGAAGTATTGTGAATTGTTCCGTGAACATGTCTATAATACTGAATAAACCTTTATTTAAAACTGAATATATGTAATACTGAAATAACCTTTATTTATGTTTGAAAAATCAATTTCATTCTTCTTTATTTGAATTTTAAATTATATGAGTTCATTGTTAGATACCGTTTTTAATTTTTTAAACAAATAAACACGTTTCGTTAACAACGTTCCCTCTTAATTTGGAAAAGGATGAAATAGAACATGAACTTCTCGCACGGGTACGCTAGTATATTATAATTACAATGCTGTTGACAACTTTACTTTTTGCAATTCTCTATAATTTATGGATTATTGTAGTGATTCTGCTTTATTGGCATGCGTCATGAACGGCGTTTCTGCTGCCAATGCTGTATCTTTCGCGGAAGTATGCCCTGGCGGATGCGAATGTGCATACAAAGGGGGAGAGGCGTGCGCGGAGCTGGAGGCGGCCGGGTGCAGGAGCTGCTCTGCGCCAACCGGAACGAGGATTCCGGTCGAGCGCCGCGGCGCGGCGGCCACGCGTCGCGACGCTGCGACCTCCGGAGGCCGCGCGCGCGCCCCCGCCCCCGCCACCGCCGCCCCGCCCCCGCCGCCGCTTGACCGACAAACGCAGTGAAGGGAGCGGGCAGCGGACGCCGCTTCGGGTCAGCGCCCACGGGCGGCGGCGCCGGCGGGGTGCGGCGGGAGCGGGGGCGCGGGGCAGCTGCAGGGGGTGGCGGCCGCGGTGGGGGCGCGAGCGCGCGGCGGCGGAGGCGAGAGCGGCAGCGGGGGCGCAGCGGGGGCGGCGGCGCCGGCGTCGCGGGCGGCGTCGCGGGCGGCTTCGCGGGCGGTGGCGAGAGCGGCAGCGGGGGCGGCAGCGGGGGGCGGCAGCGGGGGTGGCGGCCACGGTGGGGGACGCGAGCGGCGCGGCGGCGGTGGCGAGAGCGGCAGCGGGGGCGGCGGCGGTGGTGGGGACGGGGCGGGGGCGGCGGCGCGGGCGGTGGCGGGGGCGGGAGCGGCGACGGCGACGGCGGCGGGGCGGCGGGGGCGGCGGCGGCGACGTCGGGGGCGGCGGCGGGGGCGGCGGCGGGGGTGGCGGTGCGGGCGGGGATGGCGGCGGGGGCGTCGACGGGGGCAATGGCGGCAGCGGCGGGGGTGGGGGCGGGGTCGAAGGTAGGGCCGAGGTGGTGGCAAGGAGGGGAGGGGTGCATGGAACAAACTGGAAAAAAACAAGATGCAGCAGCAAGATGAAAAGTGACAACTCACGAACTGTTTCTTCGTTTCTCAGGCTACCCTAGCTCAAGCGAACTGCATCCGCCTTTAGATTCTTAGTGATTTTTCTTTTCTCGGTACTTGGTAAAACTAATGGTGCTACATCAGCACATACTTTCTCGCATTATTGGCTATAGTCACGTAGTATTGAAATAATATTCCATACGAAAAACTCAGTTATAACTTGAAAAAGTCAAATTCAACCACTCATATGAAGCGTTTGTCTTGCATACCTGCATTTATTTCGATAGCCAGGAACAGTAGCCATTTCTAACATTTACAAATGAAACCAACATGAATAATTTTAACTGTTAAAGTATTTGCTCACAACAGAAAAGCAGGAAGATTTACTCACAAGCTTGCTTTGATTACATTGAAATGGGCTTTCAAATTTTGAATATCATGATAAGCGATCAAAAACTTCTTACGGTAACAAAGTTTTTTATACTTGGGTTTTTGTATCGTAGCAGCTGAGGGATTATCTTCAAGATGGAATATGGCACGGCTTTTCGCGTCTTTCTCGGTCGTGTCTCAAGAGTCGCTTGATCTGCAGCACTGCTTGATGCAGTCGCAATCATGTGACATCTTGCAGCAGCACCGAGAAAGACGCAAAATTCGTGCCATAATCCATCTTGAAGATAATACCCTCAGCTGCCACGTTACAAAAACCCACGGCAGGCTAAATAAAACGTCACGTTTCCCTTACCCTCAGGATTGGATAACAAAAAAACAGGGGCAAATCGTGGATCACCGCTAGCGGCAAAAGTCGGATTGATCCGACTCTAAAATCCCAAATATATACGTACATTATCCCTGACAAGTTTTGATAATAAAATTTAAAATAAATTTCAATACTTGACTTGTTATTGTGAGTGGATACTCAAAAAAAAATCTCGTGTAGGGGTAAATCTTTCTAAAATGTTTTATTAAAGCTAGGTAAATTGCTCCTCAGAGAGGTAATTGTTTGACAAGCCCCAAAGAAATGGAAACAAATATAATTTACGAAAATCTTGAAAATTTGTTGTTCAGAGTCTTTAAATGGATTATTTCCTACCTACCGCTTGGGTGACGCTGTTTGCAAGAGAGACCAGGAAAACCTAACACTGAGTAGGAAAGTAAAACATGCAACGGAAGCATTTAGACTTGTAGGAAGATTCGGTGTGTGGTTTGTAAGTGAAAAACATCCAACAAAAAAAAAACTTTTACAAACAGTTAAGTCTGCGAACTGTAAATTAAATTTAAAATTGAGGAAAAGAATATCAACATATTTTGTATGGAGTAGTTTTAAACGCAAAGCTGATATGTTCTAAGATCTCACAAAACCTCTCTGCAACATACAATTATTATTCATCATGAACATGGAGTTAAATATGTTTAGAACATGTAATAGAAATGTTTTAAATTGACCAATATCTGGAGATGTATGTTGTAGTATAGTAAGAAATCCTACTATCCTTCTTTACTTAAAAACGTAATGCATTATAATTGCTGGAAAGAGTTTGTGAAGAGACATGTGCCAGATGATTGCTCGATAAACTCACTAAACTTTGCATTTGAAAACAGTATTTGAACTTAAAATACTCGCTTGCTTCGCTTCGCACACGCACTTGCTCGCGCTAGACGCCAACCACTTTCGTTGAATCGAAAGCAACAAGCAGAGAAACATGATATAATGAACAAATGACGGCAGATAAGTGTTCATTCTATTAATTTTAATATGAAAATTTAGTCTTTCTAATGTAAAACTGGTTAATTAGATCAAGTGACAACACAACTAGGGCTCGTTCATTTTAATTTGAAGAAAAAATCCCATTTGATTAAGTAGAAAGCTGAAATTTCTTTCTAAAGAAAAAAAAAACTTAGTGTTTTAAATATACTACATATTTTATACTTGTGACGTTATGGCACTGGGGAGTAGGTTTAGCGTGCGAGCTGCAGAAAGAGAAGGAAGGTTTGTAATATTTAATAACTTAATTGGTGACAGAGGAGAGAGGAGGGGAGGGAAGAACCTGCGGTGGCAATCGTGGGCTTAACGGCCTCTTGCCCGCCCAGAGCTCGCTGCAAATATATGCGCAGTAACGGCAAGAACGGCCTAGGGCAGGAGCAAGCGGCGGCGGCGACGGCGGCGCAGGCGGCAGCGGCGGCGGCGGCGGCGGCAGGAAGTCGCATGGGCCTGGGCGCGGGTTCGGGGGCGAACGGGATCAACGGGAATCGCCAGATTGCATCCCGCTGTAAATTTTCCCTCATCCCCGCTTCCCAGCTAATCGCCTTTCACTCTTCTTTACCTGAAAAGGCATAGCCCGACTGCATCCCGATAGTTTATCCCGTATTTCGGAAGGAGTAAACGTGCAAAAACATGTTCTCGCACAAGTCTAAAGAAAACCTCGAACACATGTGAACAGGACAGAATCTTCGCAATTGTGTATGTCAAGCCAGAGGGCTAAGATGCTTGTGATAGGAGGTTTCAAGATTTGTTTCCTCAAACTTTGAAGCGTGGTTTTCAACATTGGCAGGACTCCAAATGGATGCGCAAATGATTCTTGAAAACAGACAGAAATGGATCGATTGGATAGAACAATTCAATACACTAAGCAGACCACAGTAAAGGTAGAAATCTTCAATCTTTACTAAGGAGGAAAACGGAACGGGATGCAGTCGGGCAAGGTCTCTTTGGGATCGTAGGTAAACGGCCGAGGAAAAGTGAACCGCGGGATGCAGTCGGTAAACGCCCGGATCAGCTCGGGTGCAACAAGTGAAGGGCATTCGCGTGCGGCTCCACACAGAGGTCAATTTTGGCTCCGAAGCTGGACAAAAATGGGAAAACGAAAAGAGATCCACAGTCTTAAAACTGCATAACTGGATTCCCAAAGAGCCCAACTAACAGAAAATGGGCGGGAGACCTTGTCAATCAGCTCACGAAAATGACTGATGATGTTGATTTGCGACGATCAGGGATGAGTCACGTCGGGTCTCCGCAGTCCTTTTACGAAGAGAGCAATCAGGGACGACTATTTTGGCGTCTATGAATGCTACTGCAAAATTGAATACCTGTAGAGGAAAAATGCCCGAAAGAATCTAAAAAAATAGCTTATACGACATTATGTGATCGGCCTATTTCCTGAAGACGCCCAGAAGATGAGACGTATGTAGAGCTCACTAGAAAGTCTTTGCGAGTAAACATGGATGAAACAAATGATGTGAGAGATTGTGTCATAGCAAAACGACTAAGATAAATATTTTTAATATAAATCATTGGTTTCTTTTTGTGTGTGTGTGTGTGTGTGGGGGGGGGGGAAGCCCCAAGAGGCCCCCCTTGGGTGCGCAACTATAAATATATAAGAAAAATATAGATAGTGTAACTTTATGATACGAGTACGATTTAGTGTGAAACGTCTAATATACCTTCCGGAACTATTTATTGTAAGTCATGGAAGTAATACTAAGAGAGATTTCTATTAAAGCTCTATTCTGTTTATTTTTCACAATATTTTGGCGTCGATTTGCTTATTTTATTTACCAAGTTCCATCGAATAGTGCAATCCAATGTTGACATTCACAAGTGTGTGTGTATATATATATATATATATATATATATATATGTGTATATATATATATATGTATATATATATATATATATATATGTGTATATATATATATATATATATATATATATATATATATATATATATATATACACACACACACAGATAGGGTGAGACATGTAACTTTAACACCTCCTGGAATTTTTGAATGGTTGAAGTTATTGCAATGCAGTTTTCACGGAAGTGCATGAGAGAATGGGACTTTTCCCTCCCCTCTTATATGTTACTACTCTGTATCAATGTAGACTCAGTGGTTAGGCGGAAGAGCAGGCCCTATGGCCTGAGCCTCGCCATTAATAAAGACATTATTATTATTATTATTATTATTATTATTATTATTATTAATTGATGTATGTAATTGGTTCCCATTTTATTACTTGCATTTGACCAGATATTGAGGTAACTTTGTTTATTTCAAATGGAACTATACATATTTTTTGGTCAACAATGACGGGCGTAAAAAGACGAATCCAGTGATATACATATTGTCATATGTTAGATAAACATTTTTTGGGTAATTTTGATTTTCGAGACTAGTTTTTAACGGATGTTGTAACGTCCCGAGCGCGTGTTCTCAGGAAGAGTGCTGCTTGACCTTGGGTGGAGGACTGTTACATTCAAAACATCCGTTAAATACACGTCGCAAAAATCAAAACTACTCTAAGAAATGTTTATATAACATATGACAATATGTATATCACTGGATTCGTCTTTTTACGCTTATCATGACAGACTAAAAGATATGCATAGTTCCATTTGAAAAAATCGAAAGTTACCTTAATATCTCGTAAAATACAATTGATAAAATTAATACATCAATTAGCCCCATATCCTGTACATTCTCTCTCTCTCTCTCGCTCTCTCTCTCTCTCTCTCTCTCTCTCTCTCTCTCTCTCTCTCTCTCTACTACAGGAAGCTAGTTTGTACCTCACTTAGTCCCAACATAATTGTTGGTATGTAAATTTTGTCAACAAAATTTGTAAATGTATTCAACTGCAGTCAGATTTTTAATTGTATCCGACAAGTGTTTTTTCTAGAATTATTGTAACTGTGTGGTGTTTCCTTCTCATATTTTACAGCCCTGAGGATCGAAATATATTTTACGAAATGACAGCAAACCACTATGTTGTAGATTCTTTTTCTTTCTACTGACCAAGCCCCGTTAATCTGCCTACAATATATGACTAGCGAAAGAGAAACAGGTGCACGTAACGTGAATTACATCGACGGGAAAATATGATATTTTTTTGCTGATAGACAGTTGGGATTGGTTGCACTTAGAATTGTAGCAATTCTTTTAGCGTTTTAGACCTAAGGAATTTTCCATGGTTCTATGTCACCATCACCACGAGAGAAAGCCTAGAGATATTGTTTCCATGTTCATACAATATGGCTTGCGGGCAATTTAATTTCAGGGGTTTATTTCCTTAGGGTATGTTTTCTATGTATTCGTATTTATTTCCTTAAGTCGCATACGTAGTATTACGTACCTGGTGGTCTACGAATCCTGCATCGCACTAATAAATCCATCCTTCAACTGACTCATTTTCGCTCCACCATTTTATGAATGCGGGTTTCTGTATCCCGCTCTACAGTCCGAACGGCTTAACAGGTGAGGTCTTAGTATTTATCTTCTGAGTGATACTGGGGAAAAAGTTCAATTAAAAATTGCAGATAAAATAATATATATTTTCTGCTAATATAATTCGCGAATATTGGTAATGAGTCAATGTGTTTATGTCAAAACAATGAAAGACTTTTTACATTTATGCATGCATGCTGTAGTTAGATATTTCGTTTAAAATTTCGAGCTTCCATTTTCCTATAGTTAAGGGATTAAAATAATTCATAGCACCCCAACGAAAAATAAAATTAACCCACGAGGAAGAAAGTATAGCTTTAGTACCTAACATGGTCAGGGGTTTTAATTTTTTGGAGTAATTACTGTCAGTGGAGGCGGGGTTTTTGTTTGTGAATTTATCTTCTCCTTTTCTTTTTTCTAATACGACAGCCTCTGAAGGCGCGTCGCAGAAACACTGGCTGTGTGAGTTGTCGACCTGGAGAAGAACGGTAAAGAGATCTTCAGTTGAAAGTGAAACAATTTTGCAGTAATAAGGAAGTCAGATTAAGCACAATTGCGGGAATACGGCTGTAAATATGATTACTGACTTAAGCTTGTTCTTTTCCTATTTTACTTAATCACTGTTTTCAAACGTGGAACTGTTTCTCGGTTGCAACTCTTTTATTTTTGGACGACTCATACCTTTTCAAATATTCTCCCTTTGCTTAGATGTTTATGTATCTGTATTAGATGTGTTATTTAAATAGATGTAACAATTTATAGTAAGACACAAACAAACCTCACGAGAAAAGTAAAACATCCGGCTCAAGCTGTTCCTTAAATAGCGTCATACGTAAAGATCACTGTTCCAACTCACAATTGTTTCAAGAAAATTATTAATTTCCAGGAATTATAATAAAACTTGCACAAATACATGTTGAAATGGAAATTATAACATTTAGAATTTGAAATACGCTATTAAAATACTATTTGTTGTTGAATATCAGTATTTGTTGCCAAACGTACCTATTTTTGGGAGGAAGGTTTTTAAATAAAACTAGATGAACCCGAGCAACATCGTACAAAAAGAAGACTTGAAAAATGTAAACGAGAAGAATGACTACATATGCACTATGAGGAAAATCGCAAACCCAAAAAGATTGTTTCATGACTATCTGTATCTATTCTCTAACACTAATGAAATAAGCCATGTTTTAACAATTTACTATTCACTGTGAAAACACGAGGTAATCCGGTTCTTGAAAATATAACTGAAACGTTTTATACTTGCCACTGTCTGTACGTCAACGTACATGACATAATTTATATAAATGTACATGACATAATTTAATGATCTATTTTTTAGAACAGATTAAGTTAAACAACAAAAAATGCCCTCAAATTCAGGAGACATAAAAATGTCAACTTTGCTTCATATGCCACATTTGCCACATCTGATTTCCTTGCAGTTACAAAACCACGAACTTGTTTCTGGAGATAGGCATTATTTATTACAGGCACACATTTAGCTTTCTGTTAATTTTAAATCTAATGTTTGTTAATGAAACGGTAGCCAACATCTTATATTTCAATACAAATAATCAATCTGATTTTTTACTGATCGTTTAGAAATAAAAAGCGGCAAAGCCGACCTGGGTAGCCGAGGTCGCCGAAGCTGAAGGATCGTAGCTGCCTCGGGTCGAAGCGTCGCGGATTCAAATCCCACCTCGGTCATGAACGTTTGTGTGTGTTCGTGTTGTCCTTACGTTTATTGATTGATTGATTTTTTCGTGTTTCCGGGCGCGCCAACTGCTATGGTCATTAGTCCCGTTAGTGTAGTGCATGTTTTTTCTTGGGAGATGGCGGTGATCATTCCCCGCTGGATGGCGAGATCCGGCGCCGACCTACCGTCGGCTAGTGGGGTTTCCCCCTAACCAGGACTCTCCCACCAGCGGGGCACCGCCCCAGCCGGGACAAGCTCTAAGTTCCCGACCGATCTCCCGGAATATATGGTAGTGTAGTGCGTGTTAGAGTGTGTGTAAGGGGAGAGGATAGGACAAGGAAGAGGAAGGACAGATCGCGCGCGGGCCGTGGCCCGTTTGGTAGGGTACTGCTCTGGCATTCGCCTGGTGTTGATCAGAGAAACCACGGAAAACTACCGATCAGAGCAGCCGGACGCTAGAATTCTCCTCCACACATCGACTGAATTTGACCTCGCTGAAAAGCTAGTGTCGAAAATCCTGCCGCCGTCAGGACTCGAACCTAGGACCTCCCGGTCAGAGGCGCTGCAGTGACGTCAGTTAATGCACTGAGGTACCGTTCCCAATTTGTCCTTATGTGTTTTTTCTACTGTTCCTCCTACAGTTAAAGCAATTACAGTGGTCGCTGTATGACCTAGTTGTTAAAAAGCGACCTTATAAAAAAGCGGAAAATTCCGATTAAAGTTTTGTGTGAATATTTGCATTATTAGCGGATTTATCAGAGAGGCTTTACTAACTTCGAATGGAAGTTAGCATAAACAGCAATTATTTTTTGAGAAAATAATCCGCGGCGAATTTTGGATTTTGCCCACTGTATACGTCAGCTAGTATGTTTGGTTGGATATTAGTGATTCCGAGCACGTCAACTATTGAGGTCATTAGTACCATAAGTGTAGTGTATGCTTTTCATCGGGAGGTGGCGGTGATCTTCCCCCGCTGGATAGCGAGATCCGGACGCCGAACAACCGTCGACTAGGGGGGCTACCCCCAACCAGGTATATCCCACCAGCGGGACACCGCCCTAGCCGGGACAAGCTCTAAGCTCCCGATCGGTCTCCCGGAATATGTGGTAGTGAAGTGCATGTTAGTGTGTGTGTGTAAGAGGGGAGGAGAGGACAAGGAAGAGGAAAGAAAGATCGCACGCGGTTCGTGGCCCGTTTGTTAGGGTACTGCCCCGGCATTCGCCTGGTGTTGATCGGAGATACCACAGAGAACTACCGACCAGAGTAGCTGGCCGCTAGAATTCTCCTCCAGACAGCGACTGAATTCGACCTAGCTGAAGAGCTAGAGTTGAAAATCTTGCCACTGTCGGGACTCCAACCTAGAACTTACCGGTCAGAGAGACTACAGTGACATCAGTTGATGCCCTGAGCCATCTCTCCCGGTAGCTAGTATGGAAAATCCACTACCTTCGGGAGTCAAAGTCTAGAATCTCCTAAGCAGCGACGCTGCAGCAGAAACGATGTTATTACTCCAAATAGTACCAACCGATACGTAAGATGGAAACGGAATACTACATTTGAAAACATAGCCAATTGCAAAGTGAAATATGTGGATGGAGGAAACTCAAACGAGCACCTCTCAAATGAATAATGGTTTACAAAATATTTTCGAGATATGTGAGACAGGAGTAGAGAGGGTAACGGTTTCTAAGTCTCGGAGTTGAGGATCTATGAGGCCCACTTGGAAACGCCAGCTACCGGGAACCTCTGCACATAAAAAAAGAAGTCATGAGTTGTGGAGGGGGGGAGAGCGAGGGTTTGGGCACGGCGGCGCTTGTGATCGCCGGGCGCGTGGCCAAGCTGAGAGCCTCCTCCAGGCGAAGGCTGCACCAGCCCCGGCCGCCACGCCGCGCGCCACTCACGCTTCTGCTGGCGCCGGAACACTTGTTCAAGCCACCTCCAAGGAGCCTTCCACTTGCAGTCGTTGTGGGATGGAACCTTCAACTCGACAATGTACCTGAATGCACTGTACAATGCGCCGAGAAATTTGCGTGGAAGAGGCTGGAAGTTTGCTGCAGTCGCTCAACAACTGAACCGGAGTGAACCGGCCTCAACCGGTACGTTAATGCAAGGTGTCACTTATGTTCTATGGGCCAGCCACTTGCCGAAGTCCGCCTCCCTGGCGTGAAGTACAGCTCGGAAGGCGTCTTCCGGAGGAAGAACGTATTCCAGCCACCGCCTTCCCTTCTACTTCTTCCACTTGCTCGTTCAGTACCCCTCCATATTCGTCCCCGTCCCGACCCGTCCATCTCGACTCCGAACCGTTCCTTCTACACACTACCCCCATTTGGTCGCTAAGTTTGCACTTGTCCCATCACTGATGCTCGTCCCTGCGATGGCAAAATGCCAGTTTTGAATGTTTTCTGCCGTACTGAAACCTTCCGGTGCTCTTTTCTGCGTTTTCGGATATATAAAATGTATTGTGGAATTTATCGCGTGCTCCCATTTTAAAAGCAAGATTTCGGGGTTGTGACACATCTTTCCCTTTGTTTTACACCCTAATAACTAAAGTATTTTAATTATGTCTACAAGAGAAGATCCTGTCGTTCAGTATACTTAATTTTGTACACAATAGTCAACTATTATACAAATGTAATTTTTAGGACTTGTGTGGATGGAAAAAATCAATTAGTTTCTATTTTTCACTTCATTACAATTCAACAAACCAGCTTTCCTATGCTTCGCGGATCTAAGCAAAGCATTTGACGATATAAAACTAATTGATGTCATCAGAATACTGAAACAAGAAAAGGTATCTTCCAACCTCTTAAAACTAATAATTTATATATATATATATATATATATATATATATATATATATATATATATATAAAAACAAAAAAGGATATAGTATGTAAAAACACAATATAAATATCATATGTTACGCAGATGATACATTGTTAATTGCAGAAAATGAAAATGACTTACAACGATTGTTGAATGAATTCAGTAAAATTTGTAAACATTTAACTTAAAAATTTCTACCCAGAAGACAAAACCTATGACAATTGCTAAGAATACGATTAGGTGTAAATTGGTTGTGGACAATTAAATAATAGAACAAGTTCTAGAGATGAAAATATTTAGGAATAACATTAACAAGCTCAGGGCAAATGGAGAAAGAAATCAAAGAGCAAATAATAAGGGGTAATAGGATCTCTGGGTGTCTCATCTACTCAATATGGTATAATAAACATCTAAAACAGAACTCGAAGGTTAGAATATATCAATAACTAATTAGATCAATGTTACCATATGCAGGAGAAACAGGAAGTGAAACAAAACGCACCCAACCACAACTTGAGGTCGCTGAAATGAGAGTTCTGAGAAAAATTACGAATCACACTATACTGGATAAGGAAAGAAACAGAAACATCAGGGAAGA
This sequence comes from Teleogryllus occipitalis, assembly GCA_011170035.1. Taxonomy (NCBI): domain Eukaryota; kingdom Metazoa; phylum Arthropoda; class Insecta; order Orthoptera; family Gryllidae; genus Teleogryllus; species Teleogryllus occipitalis. Next base: position 23,250 of record BLKR01006207.1, read on the forward strand.
GTGCAAAATTAAGCTCATTACGGAAAGGGTTGCTGACCGAAGAAAGGAATGAAATAATCATATTGAGAGAATGAAGGAGAAAAGAATCGTGAGGATTGCTAGAAATGAGAGGCCGAGGGGAGGAAGAGAAGCTGGCAGACCAAGAAGAAGGTGGAAAGATTTGTTATAATTCTTGGAAAGGAACAAGTCTTAGACTTTCTAAGAAGATGAAGACTTTATTACAACAGTATGACGTTTCAGGTGCTGTTCGTTTCCGCTTACCGCGTGACACTATATAGTCAACGTCCGTAAACACGCTCGAAACTGTTAAAACAAGAGAAATTGATAAGAGGTGCTCCACGAAAAGACTAATGTCGCTCATCTATTGCGCCTCTACCGGTTTTGAGTGATATTTGTAATAAACTAGCATACCTATGCGAGAAATCTCACAAGTAAACTCCCTCCCAAACACATACACACACACACACAAACGCATCGCTTTCCTCTCATATCTGTACGCAGGGAAAATGGTGTTAGCGAAAAGTATTTTAATAACTATTTAAATAAATTATCATTCGTTTAACATTAAGTTGACTTTTATTGACATTATTAAGAAATGAAGTTATTAGAAATAAAAACTAGTGGTGCTAAAACGGAACATACTTTTTCGCCCTAAGTAAACCTTACGTAATATAATTTATGCCGAAATTTCTCTCCGAATTATCACATCTCAGTCATAATTTTTTGTAAAAATAAAATTTTCGAAAAATTGTACATGATCTTATTTCTAAATGTACCTTCGTGGAACAGATTTCATTAATGGGGAAAATCTCAACCTTTAACACTTTATTTCTAGAAAACGGGGAAAATGTGAACTTTTGCAATTATCGAAAAATCAGTATTTTTAACGAACATGGGACCTGCATCATTCTCTTAAACGTCCTTCACACCATTCAACAACAAAGTTTAATCAAAAAGGTTGGATCCATTTTTAAAATTTTGAAAATGTCCTAGGAACATCATGTAAAGTACCCCCAAAATTGAAATATCGGTTTCAAATTGAAGAGGCCGCAACATCAGCGAGATCGATTGTGGACTATCAATTTTGGAGAAAATCAGTTGAACGGTTTAACCACTAGTGTTGTGCACCGACAGACGGGCCGCGTTTTGCCGTCATTCGATTTTTCGTATTTCGACGTTTTGCCGTCATTCGATTTTTCGTATTCAAGGACCCACAAAACATGGATTATGGCTACACCACGTAAGCGGTAGCGAGAAAGTAAAAATGTGCATTTTTCGAGAGTTTATTGCATGGCTGCATGGCTGTAGAGGCCCTGCATATACATTCATGTAGTTTCTAGAGACCATGCATTCTAGAGTTAATAGAGCTCAAGAAACCGCACGACCCATCGTCACCTTGACCCTTGAAGCCTCCAAAACTGTAACAGAAAGTCCTAATCGGACTCATTTTGATATATTATGGTGTGATGATCATCATTATTCAAGGGCTTTGGCACTGAAATCATGATTTGAGATGAGTTTTGAGATTTGCACGACTACGGTCGATGCCATGGAGCAGCTGAGCGTGTATTGAAGGATTGCATTCACGCCTGCGTAATTTATAAGATTTTTTAAACAAATACTAATATTTATTGTGACATACCGATATGTCACATGAAAATAAACTAACATTTATTTGTAGACTATATGGTGGAATATGCACTAGGAAATATCACGAGAGCATGGGCTTAGCAACGACCGTGAATAAACAATGTAGTTTTTGTTTTTTGTAAATGCATTAAGAGGTGGCTAGACGCCGAAAGTAGAAAATTTGGGATTGGGCGAAGAAGTTTAGACGATCGAAAGGTCAGCTACACCAAAATATAACGAACGAATGGATTGGCTGGGTGAGAGAAGGACGGTCAAATGTTATGAAAAAAGAGAAGGTCGTACGAAGTCTTCGAGGGGTGAATCATGCAGGAAGATTTCATTCTGACCGGCATCGCGTGTCTGAACTGATCGTAGGTTCATGAGAGGGAGCGAGTGTAGTGCAGATAGTCAGAGTCGGGTTATCAGATTGTGAAATTGTAAGGACAGTAAATGATATTGCAGATATTGCATGTGGAAGTAATATTGATGCATAAATTGGGACTTTGTCGGGAGTGGTAATCGAGTAATAGATTTCGGGACTATGTCATAGGACGTAATCGGGACTGATAATTTTGGTAGTTTGAGACCAGCTTGGATAGGGGCAGAAGAGGATTTCTTGGGACTTTGGACTACGGCAAGCTCGCAAGATATTTCGACTGAGAAGTCTACGAGGGACATCAACGAAGAATAGATAAGTTAACCGCGGTATAAAACTGTAAATTCAAAGATATCTTGATCAAAGGCCTAACATCAAATCATTTATTAAATTCACTAAATTGTTTGCTAAAAAGGTAACAATAAACTTTGTTAAATTTTGTTCTTTAGAAAAGAAAGTGATCTTTCATTTAGTCAATCCAAACAGAAATGAACTAGAAATATAGAATCATTCTATTTTAGATTCCCAGCTGCGCTGTATAGTCAGCGGATCCTATAATCCATTATAAAAGTAATTAGGATTATAATATATCGTGACCCATTGACCCAGCAAGCCGGACGCTAAGATCTTTGCCAGAAATTAATGTAGAGAAAATTTGTATATCTCATAAAGAAAAGTGGAATATATCGCCTCTACATTACTCCTCTGTTGACTCCTATGTTCTCAATAATGGTTGGGTGAGAAATTCGCAAAAAATATTTTTACTACATAAATCGGCGAATATAGTCCTGAGGTGATGGGACCCCGGTTTTTTCTGATTCTCTCCTCAAACGTGGTGGGAACAGCCGGTTACGAAGAGATTTTCGGAAGAGATCATATCTCTCACGCCAATAACACATTCTCTAAGAGAACCAGTAAATCTGGGAAGTGATTACTCCTAGAAGATACAGACGGTTTATCAGTTCTCGTCTTTGGAGCAAAAAGATACGGTCGTAGATTTTGGCCCATCTACTACATCTTAGCGTGATCGAGTTAACAGAAATGTAATTATGTTAAAAATACCTACAATACTCTTTCAATTGTCATTATCTAAGGATAATTAATTTGCAAAATCAATTTTTCGTGAACGTCCAATAGTTGCGCAAAAATTAATGTTTCCCGCGGTAGTTGAGTGATTGAGCTACATCAAATAATAAATTCGATTGACAATACGCATTGTATTGCCTTTTATACCCAACAAATACATAAACAAATAAGAAAAAGTTTAATACATAATTTAATGTAGAAGACGATAAATCTCTTTATCGTCTTCTATAATATCTTTATTTACGAAGTATGTCGTGTGTATTAACACGCGAGTAACGAAAGAGATTGTAAGGCTTCTTTCTCAAGTAGATAAAGAAACTTTATCGTCCTATGTAATATTTGATTTGATATCATCTGTTTCAGTAAAATACAAATTTAAAAAAATATCTTGTTAATATCAGGTTAAGTAGCTTCCGGCGCTACAGCGAAGAGTATCGATGAAGGAATATTTGAGTTCCTAAAATGCAAACATCGGTAGGTGAAGAAGAGCTACTTTGACACCATTAACCATTAAGGAGAGTTTTTACGCTTTTGAGAAAATAAATAAATAATCTGAAATCTCAGCCAGAGGCCAGAGATCCTGAGTGATGAGTGCTGACCGGGGGGGGGGGGCGAACGTGCGGGTAGCAGGGGGCGGGGAGGGCGGAACGGGATCGGCGTGGGCGCTGGGTGAGGGGCGCGGCGGGGCGGGGAGGGGGGCGGGGCGGGGCTAATCCGTGGAGCAGCGGAGGCAGCCGCACGGAGAGATGCCCGGGGTGATAGTGCGCGCGGGTTTAACGACACAGGGGCGACGGCGGGCGACGCGCTGCGACGCCTCGCGACGCCTCGCGACGCCTCGCGACGCCTGGCGCCCGCCGAGCGCGTCGCCGACCCCCACCCCGCCCCGCCCCACCCCGCTGGATGAGGTCCACGTGAGGCACGGAGAGTCCGCCACTCTTGGCAGCAAGCTCCGTCCCTAATCGCCCAAGGTGCTCCAAGAAACCGACCAGGAGCGGTATGTCACTGCAGCGCCTCTGACCGTGAGGTCCTAGGTTCGAGTCCTGACGGCGGCAAGATTTTCGACACTAGCTTTTCAGCTAGGTCGAGTTCAGTCGCTGTCTGGAGGAGAATTCTAGCGGCCGGCTGCTCTGATCGGTAGTTTTCCGTGGTTTCTCCGATCAACACCAGGCGAATGCCGGAGCAGTACCCTACCGAACGGGCCACGGACCGCGCGCGATCTTTCCTTCCTCTTCCGTGTCCTAATCCTCATACCTTATTTACACACACAGTTACACTAACATGCACTACAATACCACTTATTTCGGGAGACCGGTCGGGAGCTTAGAGCTTGTCCCGGCTGGGTCGGTGCCCCGCTGGTGGGATATACATGGTTGGGGGAAATCTCGCTGGTCGACGGTATGTCGGCGCCGGATCTCGCCATCCAGCGGGGTAAGATCACCGCCATCTCCCGAGAAACATTCACTACACTTACAGGACTAATGATCAAAGCAGTTGACGCGCCCGGAAACACGAAAAGATCAAATCAATCCAAGACACAGCAACGAAAATCTTAGTGTGACGTTCGAGATGATATTCGAGACGAGATGATGTTCGAACGTCAAAGAGAAAAGGGTATTGGGGAACTTCAAAGAAGATGAGAGTCTGCTGTTGAGGAAAAAACTTTTCTTGAACTGTTAAAGGGCTCAGTGTACCACTAATTTTACGATCCTAAAATGACTCTGGCCACAAGAATCTTTAAAAACAACTAGTATAACATCCAAGGCAATTATTATAATTCAAACTATAGGGAGTTAATATAAAATTTCATTTAAAATCCAAACAATTACTTCTTGACTACATAGAGAATAGTATAATTAAAAGGCCTGGATGATGTCAAAATAATAGTGTTTGGACGTCCTGTAAATTAACGCGGGAACAGGGAATTTATTACCGAAACTGCTGACTATCGAATTCAAGTATCTTACTTCTTTCTTACTGAATACATTTAGTAATAATGAATGAACAATTTATTATTGTGTGCACGAGTAACAAGGAATGAAAAATAATTTTATTCCTTTGGTATCAATATCTAATAATGCGGTTGGAGTAGCTTTATTTTTGTAGTTTGACACAAATGAGTATTTTATCAACACTTGTTGGATGCAATGAAATTACTTCTCACCAGAGAACTTTGTAGGCAACTCAGCCATTGAAACACTGTTTCGCTCGATCAGGAGACATGACCAGTAACAGATTTATGAAATGCTGTCCATCTGTCATAAATATAATCAGTGACCGTTTCGTAAAATGTGGAGTTTCCGGCAGACTCGGATAATTGTAGCAAAAGTAACAATGAATGGCTGTGTCTAGAACTCTAAAACGATTTCTCTAAATGAACCTGTCAACAATAAGACAATGGCAGTGTCTTTTATTTACACTTAAGCGATAATTTTGCCAGTTATTACAGCGAGATTTACGACGTGAATCCTTTATAGCATTGAAAAATATGGGGAAAAGGGGGATGAAAAGATACGGAAGTTTGCCACTTTCTTCCTACAAAGCTTTCAGTTGAGCAAAGGAACCTTGCTCAAATCCTTTCAGGAATTCGATTTATTTTCGTTAAAAACAGGTAGAAACTGTATGTGACGTATGGGGGAGATGCAGTTTTGAGGCCGAATATTCCAAGAATTGGCTCATCTCTCTGCCTTTTGAGGATTCCAAGAAAGGGAAGATTTTTTTCTCTTCTCAGGCAACTGCATTCCTTATATGATATTAGGAGAAGCTTCGCTGCAATTCTTTCTGCGCTGGGGGTAATGAAAAGACAATTACTGCAATATTCCTCGCATACGAAGCATATAATCGGGATGAATTGTTTAGCATGACAAATATTACTGCTCGTTCTTTTGTGCGTGATTCAAACAAATATTGTAGTATTGACATGGGTACAAGACTTATCTCAATAGGAATATAGTTGCTTTCGTCATATTTGTGCTCTAGGATTAACATTTATGAAAAGGTGGTTCCACTCCTAAGATCAAATTATTCTCATTTTAGTCCTTACATGTTTTATATTTTCAATACTTTGCGTTTTTAAGAAGAAAAGTGGTTTTGCGGGATTGTGGGTGTTATTTGGACTTGAATGCAATCAATGTACTCAGGGAGAACTAAATTAGCTTTGAAGAAATCATATTCAACAGTTAATAGATTATTACATCATTTGTAAATCTGAAAATTATAGATATTTAATATCTCTACTTGGCTGGTGCCATTGATTACAGACATTCTTTAACAAAGGGCGTCGAAATGCAGGGTAAAGTGTCATTTTAAAAATGAACATTAATGTGATTCAAACAAATTTACTTTAGAATCAACAATTTTATTATGAAAAACTGAATTGTAAGTAAATGAGATATTCTTGTTTTAATCGCGTTACTTGCTCTTCAAACCTTTGCTTGAGATATTTTAACAGAAAAAAAAAGACTTCACCACGAATATCAAAATAGTTGCTGTTCCATAACGCAACATGTGAAAAGCAAATATTTCATGACGTATGACCTCTTCCTCGGAGCCTGGCTGTCGCATTACGTCAGGTGTGTCGAATTCCTAACGAAACCACTAGACACCTCTGAAAATGTCGGAGGCTGCATTGTTCCTTTTTCATTTCTGCAGGCTTTGGAAATGAGAAATGTATAAAAAATATTGGTTTGCAATATATTAGTAGTGTGTATAACCAAGTATTATTCATTACATTCAAATTCATTACACGTAAATATAGTGAAACTCAATACCGTTTAGGCAACGAAAATGTTCCAAGAGTTTTGTCTTGTAAGTACCTGGAAATAATTTTTGATAGCAAATTGAGTTGGGAAAGTCAGGTAAACTTTGTCGTAGGGAAAGCCTGGAAGTCATTGCATTTTACTGCGCGAATACTAAAAAAGAGTACTGCGAAAGCGAGAGAATTAGCTTACTTGTCTATGTTGACCACTGCTCGTCCATTAATGGAATACGGTGCGGTTTGTTGGGACACTTATACAAATTCACAAACGGAATATTTGAATAGAGTGCAGAGAAGAGCGTATAAATTTATTTTCCGAAGCAATAGGAAGAAGGTAGAATGGGAGATTTTAGAAATCAGGAGGGTTAAGGCAAGACTCTGTGCCCTGTACAAAGCTTATGCCTGTTATTCAGCTTGGAAAGATATCTACGACCGACATATCTACATCCGAAAGATATCTACATTCGATTCGGTAGACACTCCTACTTTAGTAGAGGTGATCACAAGCATAAAATTCAGTTTAGGCCACTGAGAATAGATGTTGGAAAATTTTCCTTTACAAATAGAACCATAACGGACTGTAATAAGTTGCCTGCGACAGCCTTGGAACCCTTTCCTCTAGGTGTTCAAAGATTTAAAAGTAAATTAACTAATGATATTTGTAAAGTTTATTAATTTAGTAAGTAAGGTTTATTAAAACAGTTATTTTATTGTTATTGTTATTTTTATTGCTATTGTAATTATTAGCAATGATAATTTTTATTAAATGCGTTGCTTTATTAAATATACAATTATCTTCAAAGTAGTATTGTATTGAAGTGTGGTGACGTGATGTGAAGTGTAGTGCAGCAGAGAAGTAGAAGAGAAGTGCAGTGGGCAAATGTTGTGAAGTGAAGTGCAAATGTTGTGAAGTGAAGTGCAGTGTAATAAAAAAATCGTATAGTTTGTTTAAAATAACTGTGCTGACAGCCATAACATGCAGAATTAATGCCATTATTATTATTATTGACTTCATTGTTACCATATTATTATTATTATTATTAATGTTGTATTAAAATAATTTAAAGTGACATTGTATTAATATTCCTAATTGTAACATGTAAATTGTAGTGTTCTGTCACCAGGCTGTATAAACCTACCTGCAGAAATAATACATCTCTCTCCATTCATGATGAGCGGTGTGGTGGCCGCGGTGGGGGTGGGGGTGGGGGTGGGGGTGGGGGAGGGGAGGGGGTGGGGGTGGGGGGTGGGGGTGGGGGTGGGCGCCGGGGCCGCTCCCTTCCCGCAGGAAGGCGCCAGCGTGCGCGCTCCCGCCGCCTGCACCGGCACCCGCAGACCGCTACGCGCCGCCTAGGCAACGCGCTACGCCGGCGGCGGAAGCGGGGGCGGGGGCGGGGGCGACGCAGCCCTGCAGCGGCGGGGGCGGACCCGTTATGGCGCGGCGCCTCCAGCCGCGCACGGCCACAGCGCGCCTCGCGTGCGCTGCCATGGGAACGGAGGCGGGGGCGATGGCGGCGGTGAAGGCTCAGGGCGAGGCGGAGGCGGAGTTTTTTTTTTTTTAATAATATATATTGATCCTTGTTCGACAAAAATTTGTCTTTCGAGGGTATGAAAAATTACATTAACATCATACAGAATATGAGGAGAAGCTAAATAGCAACCTCTAAATAAATTACTGATATGTAGACTTTTTTTTAAATTTATGAGAGTCATAATGATCTTAAAAAGAAACTATGTTTATAAATAATACATGATTCATGAAAATTTTTTACAATAAATGATAGAAACTGTGAGAAGAGACAACTAAGGAGGATGTAAAAGATTTTTAGGATAACGTGATTTAATTCGCGGGAATGGATTAACTGTTTTTCCTAATTGAAAAGATGTATAAGCAGGAGAAGATGAAAGAGAAGCATAAAATGTATCTGAGAGACGAAGGATCCAGGATTTTAGAGGAAGAATACCAGGGTGCTTTCAATGCTTTCCTTAAATAATTATTTTGTGTAACCTCTAATTTTTTAATATGAGTTTTTGCTGCACGGTTGAGGTGGAGGCGGATGTTGACGTGGCTGAGGTGTTGGATGTCGGAGACAGAACCGGTAGCGGTAGCTCAGTGCATCAACTGATGTCACTGCAGCGCCTCTAACCGGGAGGTCCTAGGTTCGAGTTATGACGGCGGCAGAATTTTCGACACTAGCTTTTCAGCTAGGTCGAATTCAGCTGCTGTCTGGAGGAGAATTCTAGCGGCCGGCTGCTCTGATCGGTAGTTTTCCGTGGTTTCTCCGATCAACACCAGGCGAATGCCGGAGCAGTACCCTACCAAACGGGCCACGGATCGCGCGCGATCTGTCCTTCCTCTTCCTTGTCCTATCCTCTCCCCTTAAACACACACTTACACTAACATGCACTACACTACCATATATTCCGGGAGACCGGTCGGGAGCTTAGAGCTTGTCCCGTCTGGGGCGGTGCCCCGCTGGTGGGAGAGTCCTGGTTAGGGGGAAGCCCCACTAGCCGACGGTAGGTCGGCGCCGGATCTCGCCATCCAGCGGGGGAAGATCACCGCCATCTCCCGAGAAAAAGATGCACTACACTAACGGGCCTAATGACCGAAGCAGTTGACGCGCCCGGAAACAGGAAAAAATCAATCAATCGGAGACAGAGGCGGAGGTGTTAGGTGGTGGCGTGGGGTGGCGGAGACGTTGAATAGGGTGCAGGTAGCGGCGGCCGACGTAAAGGCGGTGGTCGTGGCGGAGGTGATGCCAGCTGTGGACTGATTGGTTAGTGATTCCGGAACCGCCAGCAGCTAAAGTCATTAGTCCCATAAGTGTAGGGCATGTTTTAATCGTGGGAGGTGGCCATGATCTTCCCCTGCTGGATGGTGAGATCTCGCGTCAACGTAGCTGGCGGGGTTTTCCCAACCAGGTATCTGTCACCAGCGGGGCATCTCCCAAGCCAGGACAAGCTCTAAGCTTCTGACTAGTCTCTTGGCATGTGTGGTAGTGTAGTGTATGTAAGTGGTTGTGTAAATAGGGGATGAGGATTAGGACAAGGAAGAGGAAGGAAAGATCGTGCGTGCTCCATAGCCCATTTGTTAGGGTACTGTTCGGGCATTCGCCTGGTGTTTATAGGAAAACTACCAATCAGAGCAGTCGGCTGCTAGAGGTATCCTCTAGACAGTGGCTAAATTCAACCTAGCTATGTCGAACCCTAGAGACACCAAACGGTCATCAATTGATGCCGTAAGCCGAGGGCGGGGGCCAAGAGGAGGCGATGCCCATGGTGGTGGTGGTGTCGGCGGGCCGGAGGTAGTGGTGGCGATGGCGGTGTTGGTAGTGGTGATGGTAATGGTGGCGGCGGTGGTGGTGATTGTGGTGGTGCCAGTCATGGTGATTTTTTTTTAATCATTTTATTATCTTGAATGGTATACATGGTTCAGTTTTACAATACAAACTTTTTCACATGTTTTTGATGCTGATGATCTATTTTAAAAAACTAAACTATTATTACTTTACATCTATAACTTGAGGGAGAGGAAACCCACTAGGCACCTCACAAAGGATCATCTAAATCAGCAAATTGGATGTAAAAAACGTGTTTGGGAAATCTATTTTTTATTCTGGTGGGGTTTATGGGTGCTTTGCCTAGATTGTATTGAGATATTTGTGTAATTGTTGCCATATTATTGTAAAAATTATGGGATAATTTTGTTATATGGTGTATGATAGGTTTTATTTGAATTTCTTTATGAAGTTGTTTGTTTGAAATGAACCAGGGTGCTTTGGTTATTGTTCTTAGGAATTTGTTCTGTATGGCCTGTATTTTATGTATATTAGTTTTTGCTGCATTGATCCAGACAGGGCAAGCATAGAGCATTAAGGGTCTAATTATGGATGTATATATGAGTTTGGCATTTTCTATTGTTATTTTACTATGGTTGTTTATTAATGGTTTTAATTGAAATAGTTTGACTTTTGTTTGTTGTGTTTTAATGTTTATATGTTCTTTCCAGTTGAGTTTAGTGTCTAGATGCAGACCTAGATATTTCACTGTTTTGTTTTGTGGAGTCCAAGGAATGATGTTATTTCCCAGTGTGAGAGGTGGTGGTGTTGATATTGTTTTTAGTGAAAATATTTTTGCAGTTGACTTAGATGGGTTTAGTTTAATTTTCCATTTGTGTGACCATGAATCTATTAGATTTAGATGTTGCTGTAATGTGTTTCTTATTGTGTCTAGTGATATGTTTGAGCAATACAATGCTGTATCATCTGCAAATTGTGCTGTTTTGACTGTGTTGGATGTAGGGATATCAGCTGTGTAGAGATTAAATAGCACCGGTGATAAAGGGGAGCCCTGAGGAAGTTCAGCATATATTGGTTTGGGGTTTGAGAGATGATTATCTACTGACACTGAAAAGGCTCTGTTGCTTATGAAGCTATTGATGATGTTGGTTAGGTTTTTGGGTGTGCCATTGATTCTTAGTTTGTACATGAGACCTTGATGCCATACTCTGTCGTATGCTTGGGAAATATCTAGAAAGGTTGATATAGTATGTAGTTTTCTTTGGAATGCTGTATGGATATGTTCTGTGATTCTTAATAATTGATGTGTGGTTGATAACTTTTCTGTGAATCCAAATTGGTGTCTGGGGATGATGTCATTTTTATTGAGGTAATTACTAAGTCTTTTCTGAATAAGTTTCTCAAGAATTTTTGATAACGAGGGTAACAGGCTGATTGGTCGATAATTTTCTACATTAGATGGATGTTTGTTAGGTTTTGGAATGGGTATTACTATTGAGTGTTTCCATAAAAGTGGGAAGTAACCTATTCTTAATGAAGAGTTATAAATATTATTTAAGAATGCTATGGCTTGATGTGGCAGATTTTTTAGGATTTTGTTGTTTATTCTGTCATGTCCTGGAGCCTTCTTTTTAGGGAGTGTTTTTATTATGTTTGTTATTTCCTGAGGAGATATGAATCTAATTCTGGAGGGTACATTATAATTAGGAGCTGTTGCTATCTGTGTGATTGTTTGGTGTTGAATGTGTGGGAGTGAGTCGTTTGGTTTGAATGTATCTGCAAAATGATTTGCTAGTGTTTCAGCTTTTTCAAAGGGTGAGAATTTTTTCCCTGTGTTGGTATTAAGTGGAGGAATGGTATTTTTTTTCTTTAGTATTTTATTTTTAAATTGCCACAGTGTATTGTTACTTGAGCTTAATGTTTGAATCATGGTGTTGTATTGTTGCTGTTTGTGTGTGAAAAGTGTTTTTTTGGTAATATATGTTAATAGATTAAGTTCCCTTTTAATTTCAGGGCGTCTAGTGTAATTCCATAATCTTCTTGTTTTATTCTTTATGTGCATTAGATTTCTTATGTTATTGGGTAGTTCATTGTTTTTATTCTGTGTTTTTGTAGGTGATTTATTTGGTTTACTATTCTCTAGTTCTCTTAATATTATGTTATTGAGTATTGTGATTGCTCGATCTATTTCTAGAGGGGCACTTTAATATTTTGAACTTCGGGATGTTTATTTTAACATTATTTTTAAATATTTGCCAATTAATTTTGTGAGTATTGAGTTGTGGAGTGGGTGAGTGTGTGGGGAGTGACTGTTGTGTAGTGATTATTACTGGTAGATGGTCTGAGTCCATTTCATGGTGTACTGTGGAGAAAAACTTTTGTTGCATATTTGTTATGCTTATGTCTAACAGGTCAGGGTTCCTATAATGATCATATGGGTAGCAGGTTGGTTCATTAGGGGTTATGAATCTTAATTTGTTGTTGTTTACTAGCCGTAGTAGTTGTGTCCCAGCTGAGTTATTGTTTTTACATCCCCACTCTGTATGTTTTGCATTAAGATCACCTAGGACTATTGTTGGGGTGTGTTGATCAATAATACCAATGAAATTGGTATGCTGAATTTTCACATTGGGGGGCTTATATGCTACTATAAGTGTAGTTTCCAGATAGCTGTTATTAATAAACTTAATTGCTGCTTTTTCGATTCCTGGGGTTGGTGGTAGTATTATTGGATAAAATGGTATTGTGCTCTTTATTAGTATCATTACTCCTCCTCCATTAGAGTTTGGTCTGTCTGCTCTGATTGCTTTATAATCTGGTATGCTGAATTTTGTACTATTGTTTAAGTGTGTTTCAGTTATACATGCAAAGTCAATTTTCTTATCTTGCATAAAATATTTGAGTTCGTTAACTTTGTTGATTATACCATTTGCATTCCAATTGAGTATGGTTATCTTATTAATTTGTGTTTGTTGTGTAATTGTTACTAATGTATGCTGAGATAGATGAATGGATATTATTTATTATGGTTGGAATAATTGAGTTGATTATATTGATTATGTGAGTGGCTATTGTATTGATCAGGGAGTTGAGAAAGTTATTCTCGCTCGAGTGTGTTTGACGATTTCGATTTTGGGAGTTATAGAATTGATTATTATGTTGTTCTGTGTTTGTGTGGTTAGTGTGTGTAAAGTTTGGGATATTTTGAGTGTTAGACAGTCTGGGGAAATTAGCTTGGTTATTTTGGGGTGGTGCTGATGATGACCCATTGATTCTAGATCTAATTGGAGGATCTTTGAGGTTAGGTTTTTGGCTTATTTTTTTATAATAGGGGCATTCTACTGTTCTGAGGTCTGCTCTGTGGTTTCCTTGACAGTTATAACATTTAAATGGTTCATTTTTATGGGGGCAAGTTGCAGAATAGTGATTTTTGGAACAATAAATGCATGCTATTTTATGATTACAATTATTTTTTGTATGGCCAAAATCTAGACATCTCATGCATTGAATGGGGCCTTTAGGTCTTTTTCTCCTTTCAGCTTTTACTATTAGATTACAAATTTGTCTTATTTCTAAAATATTTTCTGTGTTTTTTCCCCGTTGAATTCAGCTGCTATTACTGGAATTGGATTACTGTCTTTTCGGAGTCTAGTAACTTTAACGAGTGATGGATGTTTTTCTTTTAATTCAGTGTAGATTTCCTCTTCTGTGATGGATGTGTGAATATTTTTAAATACAACTGAGAATTTCTTGTTTGCTGGGTCCTTGTAGGTATGAAACTGTCTTCCTGTGTTGATTAGATATTTGGTTATGTCTCTGAAATCACTGACTTTTTCAGGTTGTATTTTTACTTTATTATTTATGAATTGAAGTGTGAAACTGTTTGTTACTTTTGTATTGATTTCCTTGCTGAAATTCGTGATGTTAGTTATATTAGCTACATAAATTGGTGGGATTTTAACTGATTCTGACACACTTGGCGAGGTTTCATTAACGTAACTAAACCTATTTTTATTGTTGGGATCTGGTATTTTGTTCAGTTCTTCAAATCTGTTGTAAGTTCGGACCGAATAACTATACTGGGTTGAACTGTCTATGTTGTCTTGTTTTGAATGCATGTTAGACCTTTTGGTGTCGTTAAACGAGGTATCACCATCTGAAGGACGCTTTAAATTTTGCCCTGCGGCATGTTGGCCTGAAGCGTTACCTTGTAGAGTATCCGGGTTTTGCTGCTCCATCGATGTCTGTTGATTTGGTTGACGTTCCATTGTCGTTTGACTTGGTTGAGATTCCATTGATGTAATTTCGTCACTGACGGTTGCCGTTGTTTGTTCGTACAGCATCGATGTGTTTAGGTCAGGGATGGAATAATCACTGTTGAGCGTTATTAACGCATTATTGATGAGCTGCCCGGTTGTCGGGCAGTATCCATTGTACATAATGCGTAGCACTCACTAGTGGACAGTTTCCACAGACCACAAGATTTGCGCTGGTTCACAATTTTTACTAAGTCGCACGGTTATCACTGGTCACACCGACAAGAACGATCCGTTCGGTTCGACAGTCGAGCGCGGAATGATAGTCTCTTGTGTCATGGTGATAGGGGGTGATGGCAGTGGCGGTGGTGGTGATGGTGGAGGAGTTGCAGATGAAACTAATAAAGATAATCCATTGATTACTTTAGTAAAGACCAGATTTCCGTGTAACTATATCTTTTCTTTGCTACCTTGTAATTGGATGAAACTTGACAGTCATTTAATAATGAAATGGACGTTATTTTAGTACTTGTTTTGTTTTGTATGAAATTGATGGTTTTGGGGGTTACTGCACAATATTGCACGTTTTAGGTAATGCTGCCTGAAATTGAACGTTTTGAGATGTTACTGGACGAAGATTCTTAGTTATATTGCATCTATATATATAAAAGAAAGTCGTGTTAGTTACACTATTTATAACTCAAGAACGGCTGTACCGATTTGGCTGAAAGTTGGTGAGCAGGAAGCTTAGGGCCAGGAGACGGACATAGAATACTGTTCATCCCATTCGACAGCGTTCCTGTGTGAGAACGCACGTTTTCGCGTGATTTCGCATGTTAGCGGTCATTGCTGCCTGTGGTAACCCATTGTTGTAACGCCGCACTGATAACAGAAGGCGATAATGATAGCCGCCTTTCGTTCGCCGTTATCTATATATATAAAAGAAAGTCGTGTTAGTTACACTATTTATAACTCAAGAACGGCTGTACCGATTTGACTGAAAGTTGGTGAGCATGCAGCTTAGGGCCAGGAGACGGACATAGAATACTGTTCATCCCATTCGACAGCGTTCCTGTGTGAGAACGCACGTTTTCGCGTGATTTCGCATGTTGGCGGTCATTGTTGCCTCTGGTTACTCATTGTTGTAACGCCGCACTGATATCAGAAGGCGATAATGATAGCCGCCTTTCGTTCGTCGTTATCTATATCTATATATATAAAAGAAAGTCGTGTTAGTTACACTATTTATAACTCAAGAAAGGCTGAACCGATTTGGCTGAAAATTGGTGAGCAGGAAGCTTAGAGCCAGGAGACGGACATAGGATACTGTTTATCCCGTTCGACAGCGTTCCCGTGTGAGAACGCACGTTTTCGCGTGATTTCGCATGTTAGCGGTCATTGTTGCCTGTGGTAACCCATTGTTGTAACGCCGCACTGATAACAGAAGGCGATAATGATCGCCGCCTTTCGTTCGCCGTTATCTATATATATATAAAATTAAGTCGTTTTAGTTACACTATTTATAACTCAAGAACGGCTGTACCGATTTGGCTGAACGTTGGTGAGCAGGAAGCTTAGGGCCAGGAGACGGACATAGAATACTGTTCATCCCATTCGACAGCGTTCCTGTGTGAGAACGCACGTTTTCGCGTGAGTTCGCATGTTAGCGGTCATTGTTGCCTGTGGTAACCCATTGTTGTAACGCCGCACTGATAACAGAAGGCGATAATGATAGCCGCCTTTCGTTCGCCGTTATCTATATATATAAAAGAAAGCCGTGTTAGTGACACTATTTATAACTCAAGAACGGCAGTACCGATTTGGCTGAAAGTTGGTGAGCATGAAGCTTAGGGCCAGGAGACGGACATGGGATACTGTTTATCCTGTTCGACAGCGTTCCTGTGTGAGAACGCACGTTTTCGCGTGATTTCGCATGTTAGCGGTCATTGCTGCCTGTTGTAACCCATTGTTGTAACGCCGCACTGATAACAGAAGACTATAATGATAGCCGCTTTTCGTTCGCCATTTTATCTATATATACTACACCTATTATATACTTACGTTATACCCATATATACTTCACCTATGCACCAAAATACAGGAACAGTAATGAATGATTAATCTACTTAATTTTTTTATTTGCATTTTCTAATAAACAATTTAACTTAATAAATTCCAAAATCTGCTTATTTATTGCCTTTAACAGCCGATCCCTATTATTACAGCTTTGTATTTCTCTCTTAAACAAAAATCAATTCCAAAAAAAAAAAACGCTCTGCTACGTAATAGATTTTTTTATTATCTATTTAATATCAGAGCGTGTGTTTGAAATTATTCTTTGTTTGAGAGAAAAACACAAATCTGCAATAGCTTTAATATCACGAGTGCAACAAGGATAGTACAGTTTCTCACAGTGAGTGCGACGCGAAAAAAAGATGGAACCGAGTTCGCCGGGTCAGCTAGTAATATATAATTTTTATATTATCCACTTGTTTCAATTTAACCTTTTGTAAATTGTTTCATTTAAGAAAAAAGTTTTTATGACATTCCAATAGTGTATTCAGGGGGTCAGAGAAACCTGAGTGATGTTTGATATGTTCCAATTCCGCATTTTGTTGCCCTATGAACTAGGTCCGCGGCCCTTGGTTGCGACCGCTCAGCCAACCCAACCACTCAGCCAACTACGGGGTCTATCTTCCAATGGGATGATAGTATATCCGTTGTGTCAGTCTTCGCTGAACTTATCAACACAAGACTGCATGCGCGAGACACATTTGACCTAATATCCGGGGGCGGAGTTTAGTGGCAAGCTGCACTGCGTTTAAAATTTATCGAATTTCTTCGGAACAGATTTTGCCCTGGGAATTCAAGAAAACGCGGTTTTGGCCTCTTTTGGCTGCATGTACACGTACGTCAGAGTGGGGTTCGGTACACAGACAAATGTAAATATAGAACGAAATTGTTCCTGTCTGAAACATATTAGTTGATAGAAGATATAATAATTTCTCAGAAAAAAATTGAAAATATACAGAGTTGTAAATTATAATGAAAACAATTTAGAAATATACTTCTGTAATTTAATTATTTTCGATTTCTGTATTATATTTGTGTTTTTCAATTTTTGTATTTACTTTTTTGTATTTTTATGCTAATTTCATTTTGCGTGCGAATAATATTTAAAATGTCAAGTACGGTTTGTTTAAACAATATGTACAAAATTAATTATAATAAAAACACTAAAATCATAATAATGAATTCATCTTAAATTTCACACCCAAAATATAAAGTAAGTAGATAGGTGAATTAACTGGAGTTTTTAAGCTACATAATACAGTTTTGCAAAGTTTTGATCTTTTTATTGCACATTTTTGAACGTTTTGGTGTATTTATTGCACGTTATAGAGAAATTCACTGCACAAAAATCCCGTCTTTATTTATAAGTAATTGACCTGTGGTGAATTAGAATTAGTTGATCCCTCCCTCCCTCTCCCTCCCTCCCCTCCCTCTCTCTCTCCATCCCTTTCCTCCCTCTCGCTCGCTCCCCTCCCCCTCTCTTCCTCCCTCCCTCTCCCCCCCCTCCCCCTCTCCCCCTCCCACCTCTCTCTCCTCCCTCTGTGGGCGCGAACTTTTGATATGACAAGCATACGACGACGTTTTACGCTTTTGTCTCGTAGCTCAATAAATAGGTGCGGTTGAAATTTCGTGATGTTTAATTCCCAATTCTGCTCTAAGAAGAGTTGTATTTATTGTGAATGGACCGACGGATAACGCAATTCTCCACAGCCGTAACTCAACAACTCTCCACATCCTTTCTGGCGCCACATTTCGCTCCATTCTCCTTTTACACTCACCAAAAACACAGAAAGGTGCGAGCGTTTAAATACACTAATTCAAATAATATTCGATCGTGATTACTTTGAAGGTTAGTTATTAAATTATTATTCAGCGAAGACATTAATTTTAGATATTAAAAGAAAGAAGAAACCAAGACACATTTTTAAACAATACATATTACGAGATTTATTAAACAATTTTCAAGAAAAAATCCGTTAAAAAATTAATCAATCGTGTCTTGGACAGTTGTAATAAGGAAAATAAAACATTTTCAACGTCATTAATTAACAGAAAATTTCTGTAGTAATGTAAAATTTTCCGGCGCAATAATTCAACAGAAAAGAACAATATTTCGGTTAAGATAGCTCGAAGAAAATAATTCGTTATTTCGCATTACCTTCAAACATCACGTCGAATTTGTATTAATAGAACCAAACAATATTTTACCACGTGTCGTTTGATTCAAGTGTACAAGCTTAAAAAGTGACATATATGCATTTGAGCATCACAACATCGATTCGGATTCACTTGTTGAAGACTCGTTCTCAAACCCTCTGGGATCATTGCTATGGCGGAGATGACAATTGGAACAGAAGAGAGTTCGATGACCCATTTTGTTCTGACACCATAATGTCCGTCAATATAACTACTTGGTTATGATTCCTGCTCGTGATCTACAGGAACTGCTTTACGGATGGGATACGTTCTTTTTGAATACAGTTCAGTCGAACAAAGGATAGTCGAAATATGTCGTAATCGACATTAGTGAAGGAGAAGGAAGAAAAAATAATGGGATTGTCTTCTTATTTAATAGGAATATATCTAGTTTAATGGCGGATTCATTTCGGTCAAGTTCCAAAATTAATTATTATTATTATTATTATTATTATTATTATTATTATTATTATTATTATTATTATTATTATTATTATTATTATGACTTATGCACTTCTCCCACGCGGGGGGGAAACATTCACCTGCCGCAGATATCATTGTGGCTAGGCTCACTCGTACGGCTCAGAGCAAGTAACGAGCAAGAACTTCATTTACTTCCAGGACCTCTAACACTACATATCAGACACATCAGTGACAGTTTTTCTGACAATGTGACAGGTGTCTAGAATGACTGCTTTTTGTACTGTTGCTAGTATGTGCTTTATATTCAATTCTTGCAGATGTTTGATGAGGGATTTTGGTATTATTCCGGTTGTAGAAATTGTCAGGGGACGGATCTGAACCTTTTTTACTTTCCAAATCTTCTTTATCTTCAGTTTCCCTGCCCCTTGTTGAATTTCATGAGCTACGCTATTATTATTATTATTATTATTATTATTATTGTTATTTTGTCTTCGCCATTTATACTGGTTAAAATATCATTAGAGAGGCTGCGCTTATTGAGATTCAGGTGGTTTCTAAACCCATTATTATTATTATTATTATTATTATTATTATTATTATTATTATTATTATTATTATTATTATTATTATTATTATTATTATATCAGATGTTAGAAACCAGCTGAATCTTCAATAAAGCAACCGCACACCTGGCCATCATACCTGTGAGTGGTTGATATTCTGAGTATAAACTGTGAAGAATAAAAAAATAATAATAATTATTATTATTATCATTATCCTTATCATTAACATCGTTATTATTATTATTATTATTATTATTATTATTATTAAATAAGGACCTTCTTAAACGAATCAATATAACAGCAGAAGTGCGCTGACAAGAGTAAACGAGGCGTAAGAAATGAATTTGCATGTCTGGAATGATGACGTGAGAAGCGAGCTATGTCCACACGGAGGGCGCCCTGGCAGCGCCGCATCGCCGGTCGCTGTTCCGCACGAGCGCCGCCGGCCACGGCCCTCTGGCGGCGACTCGCTGACTCACGCCCCCCCCCACCCGGGTCACGGCGCCCGACGTTAGCAGGGCGCGGGCGCGTTCAAACACAGATGCACCCTCGGGCTTCGCACGGATCGGGAATAAACTGGGGGATATCACATCGACGGACATTCTGGACAGCCATTAAGAAGCCAAATGTAATTACTGAATGACGTAGTGTGAGAATAATAAGTCACAGTCATGCAATTTTTAGAAGAAACTCATTTAATGTTTGGCGAACACATTCCTATGACAGGCAGTCAAGAGAATCACGCAGATGTTATCCTATTGCCGACAATGCTGAATGGAAAGAAGATTCTCAGAGGTGATCGGGCTTTGTAAACAAGAACAACTCAAAACTCTGGCGTTTAATTGTTTGTCACTGATTCTTTCAAGTAAAGAATAGCGGAAGTAATTTGGAGCTCCCTGGTATACGTCAAATTTACGTATTTTACAGGAAAAGGGATTACTTCCCAATAAAGGATGAAACAACAGTAATTTTATTCTCCCCCTGGAATCTCCACCAATCTCTGCTCCTCCTGTTCTGCTCCGGCAACTCCCCCCCCTTCCAGCCTCGTTGGGACCATCCACGACCCGACCCGATCCGACCCGATCCGACCCGACCCGACCCGACCCGACTCGACCCGACCCGACCCGACCCGACCCGACCCGACCCGACCTGTCCCCAACTTGCCTCGCTCAATCCTGCTCTGAATGTGGCGCCGCAATACGTCATACCTCTAGGCATTGCGGATTGCTAAAAGTAACGTATTTCACCCACCAAACTACTGATTATACATCACATTCTTTCTGGTATTATATTTAACGACTACGGAATATAATACTACAGGAAATTCATAAAACTGTTTCCATCCAGCAGTTATTTTCTCTACGATGATTGTGCTCGGAGAAGAACCAGTTTCTGTCAACAACATCCAAGAATCATGTGCCAGAAATTCAAAGTGGCACTTAATTTACAGTCTTGGTACGAATTTCAAAATACAAATTGAAGTAAAAATGTAATTATTTTCTGTTTTCAACTTCAATTTGATGTGTTTACTTTCGTGTGTAAAAAGAAGAACTACTAAATTAAACTTCATTTGATATACAGGATGCAAACGCATGTAAATCACATTTGTGCATTTCATTTTCGCTGGACCTGCAACGCCTTGGGCCACTTCCAGGTAACACCCCTATAAAACAAAAACCATAGCTTTAATTTAGATAGCGTGCTCAATGGTTGCATAAATAAGTACTAGTCAGAACGGCAAACCAAAATCCTTCATATTATAACAATGGGATTGCCGAGTTAAAACACCAGTCAAGTTACCCTACACCACTAGCATAACAAACTCTACCTTCCTATCACTTCAATAAAAGTTGAACATTTTTTATTTGAAATTTTCAAAAATTCAGTGATTTTCATATACATTATTTTAAGACCTAGTTTTAAAGAACAAATTTTACCAAAGAAAAGGATCTCTATCATCACCCTGACGGAGGAGAACTCGTAGGGTGTCCAGGCGGCTTCACCGACGAGCCAATGCACCTCCCAACGCCCCCCACCCCCACCCCCCGGACCAGGCGCGAGCATTCCCTGGCGTACATCTCCAGAGAACAGTTACAGGATGTGCTCTCGGGAGCTGCAGACTCTCGTACTTCACAAGTGCGTTCATCCTCTTAGCAGAAACAAGTGGAAGGCCCGCATTATTCTACATTCCCACAGCGGCCCTCCCGCTAATTGGAGAATTGCTTCTCACCCAGGCAATCTCCCCTTGATGCACACTCGACGTGAATGGGCCTGTTTAGTTTTCTGATTTAATGACTGTGTATCTCGTACGCCATCAGGCGGCGCGCGGTGGCACGGAGAATTATTTCCCGACAAATTCAATTAGTGTTCGCTCAACCGAGCGGTCACTGTCACTGAAGCAACTGCTGCGATCGAGTGTCAGTCAGTGGAAGCTGCCAATGCGTCCAAAGGGAAAACTGTTTTGCTGCTGGGTTCTGTCTTCCTTATGGCTTTGAATGCACATCCAAGGAAGCTTCCAGGTTATCCACAGCCGTCACTCGAGCCAGTGGACCAGAGAAGTGTTCCCTAAAGCAAATCAACCAAACTGACCTATCACAAACGGTTTCAGTGAGATATTAAGGTGCACCTGTTTTTATATGAGGCACTCGTAGAACAAACATTGAATGTGTAAACGAAAATAACTCCAGTTAAAATAGAAAGAAATGTATTAGTTTTTAGGTAGAAACTGTGTGTTAGCTTTAGACAATAAATTACTTCTTTATAAATCATTCTTAAAACTACGTATAGCTGTGGAGCAGGGATAGTAAACCCAATATACAAATTATCCAGTAATATCTACTTTAAAATATTAAGAACCACTGCCAATGCCCCATTGTGTATTCGAGAAATGTAATTCACACTGATTTTAAAATATCAGCATTTGATAAAGAAACAAAGTTATAGTTTTAAACATGTTCAAAAATTCAAAAGTCATGCCATTTCTTTAGCCATAAATCTGCTAGATAATAGTTTGGAAATAAGGTGTCTTAAAAAATTCAAAACTCTGAATTGGGCTTACAGATTCTGAAATGCTAGTGATGGTATATTGATTGATTAGTGATTCCGGGCGCGTCAACATCTAAGGTCATTAGTCACGTAAGTGTAGTGCATGTTCATTGCGGGAAGTGGCTGTGATCTTCCTCTTTGCATAGCGAGATCCGGCGCCGACCTAAGTCGGTTTGCAGGCATTTTCCCCAACCAGGAACCTCCCACCAACATGGTCCTTTCCCAGCCGGGACAACCTCTAAGCTACCGTCTGCTCTCCCGACAAGTGTGGTAGTGTAATGTATGTGCTACTGATGTTATAGATGTATTAATGGAGAGTTACTAAAGAGTAGGGGCGGATTTTGATGACCTAAAAAATTGCTAAAAATGATCAATAAAATGCTCTTAAAATATTTTTCAAAATGCCCTGAAAGCAAATAAAAATGACGTAAAAATGTTATCAAAACCATTTCGGATGCACAACTCAAGCTATTGGATACATTACTTACGTAATCGAGGATTATTCTATTCGTTCAAGTGAACTCAGCTTTCAAACTTTTGGTTTGAACTGTCCTTTACCAGAAAATATTTGTTTTTAGTTATCCCGAAATCGGTTGAACCGCCAATTGGCGCTGACAGGCATTACAGGAGCAGCCTTACATACAGTGGCTGACTTTACAACTTCTGAGGGAAGAAATCGAATGCTACCAGGTATCGATATTCAAGAATTCTGTGGAGAACATTTGTTGCATCTCGTAAATATTATTTGAAGCAAGTGCAATTGAAATGATGTTAAAAACGACGAAATCAGCGAAAAAGACAAGAAAGGTAAAAAATGACTTATTAGCCAAAATTGACGAAAAATGCAAAAAAAGATCAATAAAATGGTTATTTCATTTTGTTATTACATAAAATGAATTTTTATACTAGACTGCAATTTTCTAAACTGAAAAAAATGACATTTCATTAAAATCTGCCCCTTACTAATGAGTGAGCATCTTCTCTAATCGACGTTAATTATGTAATTCAAAGAAATTTCTAATTGTTCAACCTTTTGAATATATTTAAAGAAACAATACAAAAAAAATTGAAAACGTATGATACTTAAACAAATATTTTCGACGTTGAATTAAAACATACTAACGAGAGTATCTTATTGTTAGTATTATTATATTATATATTTATTTTATTAATTTTTTGGCTTGAAAGATACACTTGTTCACAACCATGTTTGTAAATTATGAAACCAATTGACGCACTGAAGTCGATGTGAGATAGTATAACTCTTCCAGTATACTATTCAGAGTAAATAGATTATATGCCCAAATTTTCTGCCGTACAATATTTCTTTAGCATTAATGCATGGAAACCAGAACTTCCATTGTTTAGTAATTGAAAAGTGTTAATTTGTGGTATACGCAAGCAATATTTTGCGAGATGTACACCGCGAAACATTGGGGACGACATAGTAACAACACTCTGGACATTAATAAACATGACCTCCAACTCGCATATTGTGAATAATGCCAAGGCTCCATACTTGTAAGTTTCCATGAATACTCATGCATACTCATTTCAAAATGCAGACTGGAAATAAATTATTTTCTGTGTTAGTTATGTAAATAACTATTTACGAAGTGGACCGGCTTAAGAGCCTCACGGCATCCCCTGATGTCGGCGCAGTGTCTATGACTAGAAGGTTCCAGAGTTTGAGTCTCCACCATGGCAGGATTTTCGACACTAGCTACATAGCTAGGCCGACTTCAAGAGAAGAATTCTGTCACTGCCTGGGGGAGAATTCTAACGGCCGGCTGCTCTGATCGGTAGTCTTCCATGGTTTCTCCGATCAACACCAGGCGGATGCCGGAGTCCTACCCTTAAAACGGGCCACGGACCGCGCGCGATCTTTCCTTCCTCTTCCTTGTCCTATTCTCTCCCCTTAAACACACACACACACACTTACATTAACATGCACTACACTACTACATATGCCGGGAGACCAGAGGAGAGTTTAGAACTTGTCCCAACTGGGGCGGTGCCCCGCTTGTAGGAGATACTGATGGGGGAAAGCCCATGAGCCAACGTGTAGGTCGGCGCCGGATCTCACCATCCAGCGGGGGAAGATCACCGCCACCCCACACGATAAAAAAGAGCTCTACACGTACGGAACTAATGACCTTAACAGTTACCGCGGCCGGAACCACCAATGAATCAATCAATTTTCAAGGGGGGGGCTAGAAGTGACTGAAGACCGTGCTGTTCGAGTCCAGAAGGCGCGGGGTCGGCAGCCGCCCGAAGGGCAGGGTGGGTGCGTGCACGCGTGCGTGCGCGTGACCGCTGCCCGTGGAGCGTGCGCCCCTCCCCCTGCTCCCCACGACGACGCGCGTCTGGCACCCGAATCGCCTCTTTTGTTCTTCCTCCTCGGGCCAAAAATGACACGACTTTTTTATGGTCCTTTCTTTTGTCTGTCAGGCTGACCCCTTCCGTGCATTCTTTCGCGGAGTTGCTGCGAGGTCCTCGACCGCCACCACGCGTCGAAGACATGTCGGACCTGCGAAGGAGCAACACTCAATCTGCTCCCGCAGATTTCCATGCTATCTGCTGCACAGACGCTTGTATTGTTGGATATCATCGTCAATATATTATTGGTCTGTCTTGCCCCATATTTCGGTGCGAGTAGAGGGCAGAACGAAGTAATGGTGGGAGCTGGCTCAAAGAAACGGCCCACAGGGCGACGACATGAGAAAGGAGAAGGGAAAATATGTTGCGTCTTATATTATATTTCTTGTTATCTTGTGGCTATTTTCACTGTAATACAATACTGAACAGTAAATAAAAACAGATTTCAATAAAAATACTATTACATTATTTATTTATTCAGAATTTTTCATGCCTCCGGTAAATGAGTAAAATTAAATGTGAAATGTTAATACGATAAAGATTAATACACAAGTGATTTGTAATACCAATGATTAATATTATAAATAAGACGCACCAAAAGGGAGAACATCATTAAGGAGACCTAACAAAAGATAGCGAAAATAGTTCGAAGAATGTAGACTGAGCCTGATGGATCAATCCCTGGCGACGTCGTCAACGACGACGTTGATGACGATGATGATGAATCAAATTAAACGTTCATAATTTACCATACATTCGATAATTATTTTGAAATAGGTAAAAAGAGGTATGTACAGGTATAACAAATATTGTCTTCGCACTTCCTACTTCTCACAGCACGAATCTTGTCGTTCTCTAATTCTATTGAGTTTCATGGGTAGTAACAATATACGAAAGAAACTTTTATGTTTCTGGATGTTGTTCCTTCCTTCCTAGAGCTTTTATCCAGCCGACAGCCGGCTGCCCTTTACGTCCCGAATGTACGCATATTCGACCACACACTAGACAAACACTTGCGGGCTCCTCTGATCTGGGGTCAGCAGAACACGAGGCCCTCCGCGACAACACACACAAAGTCAAGGGACAAACAGCCATGCCCAAGGCGGGACTCGAACCCGCGATCCTTCGGACCGAAGCGCTGAGTCGGTACTCGCTCTTAGCCACCTCGGCCATGCAGGTCGGCTGGATGTTGTTAATGGCATTATAAATACAACAGATGAAAAATGCAGGTGATTCAACGTATGAAATAAACTGTCACTGCGTGAGACTTGGTCTGGTAAGACCGTAACCTCGTTCTCATCATTGCAATGTGCAATTACTCAATTGACGTAATTCTACTTCACACGTTCTATTCGTGTGATGATCTCATAATCCATATACCATTATTTTCTGACACAACGCACCACTGACTTGGTCTTTGGCGCCCTGCTCCATAAATATCAATCTACGAGTATTTGAATTGAACTGAATACAATTCAATTGATCCATTACTTTCTTCTCCAATTCCTCAAATACTCCATCCTCCAGCCATTTCAGCATCCGTCTGCCTCTCCTCTGCCCTACCCTTCCGCTTCAGAAATCCACGCTTTGTATTTACTGCATCGTGCAAGAACTGATGAATGCCTTATGTCACTGGATCAATGTGGTTGCTTTTTTCATGACTGACAACTCAAAGTTGATTTTATTCTCTACTGACCTGCTATTTCATGTATTTTGCATTAAAATAAAACTTACATTATATTGAGGCAATCATTTCAGTTGCGGCAAACCATACCTGAGGAGTCATTTTTTGTATCGAAATTTGCAAAACACGGACGATTTGGATACAAATATTCCCCAAAAATTGGTGCTAAAATGTAAACAATATTATAAACATAAATATTAGAGGGAAATAAGGATATGTATTTAACGCAAAGAATATTTTAATTAAAAAAATAATGTATCATTTTTGGACAGTTGTCCAACCAAAATAAGGCTTTAAAAGCAACATGTGGCAAAAGACGGTGTTACGTCGCGGCAGAAGAGAGATGATACATTTTAATTTCTCGCTACGGAGTAGAGATAAAATTATGTAATGCTGCGCGAAAAAATGGCGATTTTTCGGCAGAAAAAACTCTTTTTGCCGGGTCCTGGTAACGAAAATGTGTATCAATCCAGATGCTAAATTTAGAAAAAAATTCTCTAAAACGTGGTGTAACCATAATCCATGTTTTGTGGGTCCTTGATACTGAAAAATTTATTGACGGGCAAAACGACTGTCCTTCAACTGACCGTCTATGAAAAACGCTAGCGGCTAAAAAGTTCAGCCGATTTTCTCAAATATTGATATTCCCCCATCCATTTGGCTGAAGTTGCGGTCCCTTGAATTTGAAACCGATATTTTAATTTTGGAGGGTTCTTTACATGAAGCTCCTGAAACATTATACAAAATTTCAAGAAAATGGCTCCATCGTTTTTATTAAATTTTGTTGTTGGATTGTGTAAAGGACGTTTAAAGAGAACGGTGCAGGTCTCATGTGCGTTGAAAACACTGCTTTTTCGAAAACTGCCAAACTTCAAACTTTTCGGCGTCTTCCTACAACTACAATTAGAGAGATAAGAGATTTTTACTTAATGAAATCTATTCCTTAAATATATGTATTTGAAATAAGGTCATGTACAAGTTTTCGAAAATTTGAGCACATTTTCGTAATTTTGAGTGAAAATACGGACTAGAAAGGATGTACTTTTTCTACCATCACTAGGTTGTATTAAAATACGCAGATTAGCAGATGTTTAAGGAGGCTTGAAAGTGGCGGGATCAAAATGAGAATGTATATATGGACGAACGGATCCGGACTCATAAAAATAATTCTACGGCATATCCGTGTTTGCAGTCAAATAAGTTTACTACGTAAGAAGATGCATTTTTAATTAAAAAATGCGAATAAGGCACTTGTCACTATTGAATAAAGATGAAGAATGGAACGCGACTTTTTGAGAGATGCTAAATAGGAACAATTTTTTAAACAAGCCTACTAATCCAATTTCCTAGAAGAATATATTTATCTGATGCGTTACAGTGATTCAATCTCATTCTCTTAATACATCGTAATTCTCAGTAATGTGATTTGTATTTCTCTTATTCGTATGGAGCCTTGTCTTCCATCTGTACTGTGTTGTCCCACGAAGACAATGGGTATTACATTAAGCGACTAAACCCGTGAGAATTGCTCACTATTCAGATGACGAGGCATTCGAAATAGTAGCTATAAGAACTGGAGGCTGATGAAATGATAATTTAAAGACACATACTTTACTTTCCAAAGGCACATGCTTCACTTGTTATAAATTCACTTACCACGCCTCTTTTAATAACATGAATATTTTGTCGTTTTAATGATACGGCATGTGTGTTCTTTAGGTGTGTTTTAATATACAAAACAGTACTTCAGTATTCGCGGTTCGGAAGCACAGGCTTAAAGAGAAAGCAATCTACTTGCTTTGTTCCCACGAGCTCTGGTAAACGGCATCTGGAGGCGCTGATTTGAATTCAGAGGAACAGACCTCAGAGGTTTCATCTCGCATTCTATATTGCGCTCGTGACTGTGGCCGAGATGTGACAGCTTTGCATATCGCAGCTGACTCCCCAGCTATGCGAGGGGGGGGGAGGGGTGTGGTTGGGGGAAATGACACGTGGAGCGCTGGGCGTGAGGCGTGAAGTGCGAGGCGCGAAGCGTCGGGTGTGACGCCTAAGGCGTGGTTGAGGCGTCGGAGGTACGAGGCGTGGAGAGAGGAGTAAGCCGTGTGGCGTAGAACCCGGTATGTCGGGGAGATATACTTGGGTTTTTATAACCTGGCACTTGACGTAAATCAGCTGTTGAAGGTTTCGTCCAATCGGGAAATTAAACGTCACCACAGTGACGTCACCGTGATGATTATTTAGTTCTCGATTGGGTGACACAGTATCAGCTGATTTACGTCAAGTGACAGATTATAAAAACCCAAGTATAGAGGATGTATGTTTGGGTGCATACCAGTGGAGAATTCTCCGATACACCGCGTATACCGCCCGTAAACCTAGTAATTCGAAGTGTATAATAGATATCTCATAAGTTTGGTAATCCTCTAAAAAGTTATTGAGATTTTGAAAGCTTTAAAACAGATGTAAAAAAACAACAACTATGTTTTGCTACCGAGACCCAGTCAGTCTTCCGCATCCGTAAGCGCTATAAAGTGCGGTAGAGTGAGAAGCTTCAAATAGTTCTTAATGTTGTCCAGAGAATTAGCTGGCGCGGGCGAAGGCACCGCATGTCAACCGCGATAACCTAGGGCTCCTCATCTTTCAAGGCCGGGGAGAGGGGAGGATGCACGTCGGTAGGCACCGCAAAATATTCTGGCGAACAGTCCTTCTCTGGTCGTTCGTAAGTTACGATCCTCTCAAGTTTTTGTGAAAATGGAGTGTGTTTATGATCCAGAAGTTAGTGATTTGTGTAATTGTCTTATAGAACAATTGTTAAGGACGGAATTTCATAGTATTGGGGTTTCATAAAAGCTCAAAATAAATGATAACGGTAGAGATAGCTTCCATAAGGTGCGGTATGCTTCAAATAATGTTCAGGATCCGCCACTGGTGCGTAGGATGTTGGTTTAAATACAAAGGATGGATGGGGTTTCAGGTGTAATAAAACACAGCCCTCCAACCCATCTCCTCACTGCCTCCATCTTGAAACTAACAACGTGAGTGCTGCCGGAACCGAGGCAGTCTGACAGGGGGTTCTTACTCCTTGTCGTACTTTCATACGAGGAATCGGAAGCAAGTCCCTCGCCCAGTCCTGGCGAGCAGTTCCCCAGGGAGCAGTTCTCCTGATAGAACAAAAAATTGTGTGGAGTTGTAGACAATGGATGTATACCTACCAAATGGAAGTATACCTACCAAACCTACCCGGATGTATACCTACCAAAGTCTGTTTCCGAAGCCTGCGTAAAAACAAGGACCGAAACATCGTCCACTCCACGTCGATGGCGAACCACCTTCTCACTGCTTCCACCTTGAAGCTAACGACGTGAAAGACTTGAAACTGACGACGCATTTGATGGGTGAAACAGGATCGAGTCTGAGCCGTGCTGGCTCCTGAATCGACTCCGAACCATGTCCACTCCACACCCCGTGCCGCCCGCCCGCATCCGCGGCCTCCGCCCTGCAACGAGCTGGAAACGGCGGAGCTGCTCTAAGAGCAGGGGCGGGACTTGAACAGGGGCCGGATCGGGAGCGATAGCTCAGTGCATCAACTGATGTCACTGCAGCGCCTCTAACCGGGAGGTCCTAGGTTACACTCCCCACGGCGGCAGACATTTCGACACTAGCTTTTCAGCTAGGACGAATTCAGCTGCTGTCTGGAGGAGAATTCTAGCGGCCGGCTGCTCTGATCGGTAGTTTTCCGTGGTTTCTCCGATCAACACCAGGCGAATGCCGGAGCAGTACCCTACCAAACGGGCCACGGACCGCGCGCGATCTGTCCTTCCTCTTCCTTGTCCCATCCTCTCCCCTTACACACACACTTACACTAACATGCACTACACTACCACATATTCCGGGAGACCGGTGGGAGCTTAGAGCTTGTCCCGGCTGGGGCGGTGCCCCGCTGGTGGGAGAGTCCTGGTTAGGGCGCAACCCCACTAGCCGACGGTAGGCCGGCGCCGGATCACGCCATCCAGCAGGGGAAGATCACCGCCATATCCCGAGAAAAACTATGCACTACACTAACGGGACTAATGACCAAAGCAGTTGAAGCGCCCGGAAACACGAAAAAATCAATCAATCAACAGGGGCCGGGCGACGGGTCGAGGACGGGGAAGGGGCAGGGAAGCGAGGGTAAGAATCGGGGACGAAACGGGACGAAGCGGCACGGTACGGTGTTCAAATGCTGAACGGAGCCGAACAACGCAAATGATGGCGGGGAACGGGAAACGGCGTCGGGCGGGCGGGCAATGGACTGGGCGCGCGCCGCGCAGGTGACATCATCGCTCAGAGCCTGCCTCCGCTCCTCCCTGGACACAGAGAGTAGCGCATTCCTTTGCGCCATTCCGGTGCCGCCATTTTATATCCAGTTCAACTAAATGGTATTGTGGGTAAGTGAGGAACCACCAAATACCAAAATCCAACGATAATATACTCGATTGATTGATTGTTTTTTTTCGTGTTTCCGGGCGCGTCAACTGCTTCGGTCATTCGTCCCGTGAGTGTAGTACATGTTATTTCTCGGGAGATGGTGGTGATCTTCCCCCGCTGGAGGCGAGATCCGGCGCCGACCTACCGTCGCCTAGTGGGGCTCCCCCCTAACCAGGACTCTCCCACCAGCGGGGCACCGCCCCCGCCGGTACAAGCTCTAAGCTCCCGACCGGTCTTCCGCAATATGTGGTAGTGTAGTGCATGTTAGTGTAAGTGTGTGTGTGTGTAAGGGAAGAGGATAGAACAAGGAAGAGGAAGGAAAGATCGCGCGCGATCCGTAGCCCGTTTGGTAGGATACTGCTCCGGCATTCGCCTGGTTTTGATCGGAGAAACCACGGAAAACTACTGATCAGAGCAGCCGGCCGCTAGAATTCTCCTCCAGACAGCAGCTGAATTCGTCCTAGCTGAAAAGCTAGTGTCGAAAATCCTGCCGCCGTCAGGACTCGAACCTAGGACTTCCCGGGGGCATCAGTTGATGCACTGAGCTACCGTTCCTGGTGATAATATACTCGAAATTCCTCAAAATGCCTTCGATTATTATGATGTGTCCTCAACTCCTGAATGCTGCCTGGTGAGGCATTCAAGTGGAAGGATATTAAATGGCGGCGGCCGTTCGGGTTGCGCTACTCTCTGTATCCAGGGACTCTACTCCTCCGCGCACGACAACGCGCCCTCCCGGCCGCCTGGAACGCCTCGCGAGTATACTTCGATTCAAACATAGCGTAGCGTCGTGCGCACAAACAGATTTTTCAAGCGGGGCGGCCGCGTGACGTAGGCGAGACGTTAGGCTGTCCTCGTGCCAGCCGTTGTTACGGTGGAAGCAGGATGTGACGTAGAGGAAGGTCCGAGGGGGTAAGTGGAGGGGCGCGGAGGTTATCCGGGCGCTCCGCGACGCTCTCTCTCTCTCTTTTTTTTTTTTTTTTTTTTTGCTACGAACATGCCAGCAGTTTGGATCGGCGGATGAGCCGTTTGCCTGGGTGGGTGCGAGCCGTGAGCGTGGCTGAGAGGACCGGCAATGCAGGATGTCGTAGCCGAAGAAAACTTTCTCCTAGTAGTGGGATCGAATTAGTGCGTCGATTTAAATATTGTGAAATAGGTTTATTACGGTGGTAGTAGTTAATAAAACTGCAATTATTTAAACCCACTGTCGTCTGTGTTTATTGTAACCGGATGACGCCACAATAGATGCACTTCAAGATCGCGAGCTGGAAGGAGAGGGGGACATTATTATCCGTTCGGGAGCTCCAATACCAAAGGTTTAAGTCCTAACGAAGCTCCAGATTGGATGGCCGTGTTCCCCTCTCCTTGCAGCTCGTGGCATTGAAATGCAGCTATGTTTAAATCGAAGTATAATATCCGACTTCGATGTCGATGTTTTGAAAACATAAATATTTTAATACGAACATTGATGTATATAACATCGATTTATTGATGCAGTTGTTTTTTAATCTCGATGTTATGTGATCCATGTTTTTACTTTTATTTTTGAATGAAAAATATTATAATAAAAAATTTCTAGAAAATACAAATAACTATAATTTGAACATTTTTCAGACCAAAGCCACCAAGAGTGAAAAATAAGTGAGTCGATTTGTTCGTTAATAAAAATAAAGCATTAAGTTTGTATTATCTAATAAGGTAAACGTCTTATTAATTGTTCTGAGAAATTTTCAGTATGTTTCGTCGGCTGATACTCAATTATAAATAAATAAACACGACTACCGTGTCATGAAAATTCATTCTCCCCTGCATGTGAATACTGACGTTAGAGGTTACTAAAATGGTTTTATGAACATCGACATTTAATAGCAACGATGTGTAAAAACTATCACATCTATGGTTTTGGGTCGAAGTATTTTGAACATCGATTTTTACAAATGGAACATCAATATTTCGAAACATGGAAGTTTTGTGGCCGATGCCATCCTTCGCGCAAGCCCCTCAGCAAAGAGATGGCGTATCGAGTAAAACGAAACAGTTACTCTGCAGGAAACGCAAACAAATTTATTTACAAGAACCAGTTTTGACATTCAAATCAGTTTTCAGCGGAAATATCCTGTAGGGAGAATTTTGTACAAACTAAAAAATATTGTACTATTTAATAGAATATAAAAAATGCAAGAACCGGAAAATTATGTCTTTGGCGAGGGAATGTTCTCATTATCTTTTAATGAGAGATAATGGATGCGTTTCAGTATGGATGAATTTGTAATTATCATTACGCAATATAATTCTAAGTCATATAATGACTATTGCGTAAAGGACGAAGTATTTTGTTCAAATATTCCAATGTTGATGAAAATGTTTCCCATTGTGTTTTAAAACAAGGGTTGTCAAAACTGTTTTCAGAATGTTACAAACTACTCCCATCACCCTTCCTTATCCCATAAAGCAGGATTTAAGTACGAATCTTCCCATTTTGTCTGATTTCCTAAAAGCCTTTAAAATTTAATATCAAATTAATTTTGATTCATTCTGAGAGAGCTGTCATATTTCCAGTAATTCAAAATCAAATTTGAAAACTAGTTCCATCGGAGAGGAACGAGGCGAGGTCGTAGAAGAGGTGACGGCGAAAGGGGGGCTTAGCGGTGTGTGCTGGTGGAAAATCGTTAAGTTGTGGGGGTCAATGAACTCGCAGAAACTAATGTATAAAACGGAATTTGTAATTAATGACAGCAGAAGAGATTGGCTAGCAGAGGTAGATTAAAATTCAACTCATCACAACTGACGTTTAATACATTTTTTACTTCATTTCAAGAGAAACGAATCGAAATCCAAAACGACAAAAACGCCATTAGCATATTACGAGAATGACTCATCTGGACAACGCCTAAGAATGCGCGGGGAAGACTGTCAGCAAAAGCTAAATCTTAAGAAAAAAATGCGCGGCTCATGTGAAGACAATCTCCACCTCAACAACAAACACATCCGCAAAGATCCTAGCTCCGAAAGTATCAACATTCCAGAAAACATCTTGGTTAATGTAGCAAGATCGTCTCGTAAAAATCTTTTACATCATAGGGCATGATGAATCATTGGATAATTCGAACTCTTGAACACTTACACAAACATACACTACACTACCACATATTCGGGAGACCGGTCGGGAGCTTAGAGTTTGTCCCGGCTGGGGCGGTGCCCCGCTGGTGGGAGAGTCCTGGTTAGGGGGAAACCATACTAGCCGACGGTAGCTCAGCGCCGGATCTCGCCATCCAGCGGGGGAAGATCATCGCCATCTTCCGAGGAAAGAATATGCACTACACTTTCGGGACTAATGACCTAAGCTGTTGACGTGCCCGGAATCATTAACAACCAACCAACCAACAAACCATCGAACTCTTGGTAAATTCCAATAAAATTATTATTCTGGAATTTATTTACAACACGGATAAAAATTATGTTTCAATCGGAATATTAACGGGTTTAGTTCGGTGTTCTTTCTAAGTTAAACTGTTAAAGCTACACGGGTGGACTGGGCCGGTATGGCACGGGCTGACGGGACCTGACGGACGGCAGTTTTTGTGTGGGTCGCGCGCACTAGGCCGGGACGGCACGGACGAACGGGACGGATCGGACACTGCGAACAGTTTCTGAGCCAGTTTGGCTCCTCGATCCATATCTTCTATTGTGCGTGACGGCTTCATAATTTAAAAAAAAGAAGTATTCGCATTGTGTTCAGTTTTAGAAGCGGAAGAAGAAAATGAGGCAAGGAATCGAAGAAAGCCCAGATTCTCTTCTAAACAGAACGACAATTGCAAGTGGGGAGTTTCACATATTATATCCAGTCCTGGTTGAAGATGAAAAAATGTTTCAGTACTTTACCGGGAGAGGTGACTCAGGGCGTCAACTGATGTTCCTGCAGTGCCTCTGATTGGGAGGTCCTAGGTTTGAGTCCCAATAGTGGCAGAATTTTCGACGAACTTGTCAGCTAGGTAAAATTCAGTCAATGTGTGGAGGAGAATTCTGGTGGTCGGCAGCTCTAATGGGTAGCTTCCCCTAATTTCTCCGATCAACACCTGGTGAATGCCGGAGCAACACTCTAACAAACGGGCCACGGACCGCGCTTTATCTTTCCTTCCCCTTCCTTGTCCTATTCTTACCCCTTAATTACACACACTCACACTTACAAGCTCTACACTCCTACACATGTCGGGAGGTCATTCGGGAGTTCAGGCCTTGTCCCGGCTGCGTCGGTGCCTTGCGGGTGGGAAACACCTGATTGAGGAAAATAAGCGCTAGCCGATATAGGTCGGCGCCGGATCTCGCCATCTAGCGAAAGGTTACCGCTACCTCTCGCGATAAATTACGCTTACGGAACTAATAACCTTAGCAGTTGACGATCCCGGAATTATAATCAAGCAATTAATTATTCACCGTGCATTAATGTACCAAGTTTCACTAATATTGCGAAGCTTTTTAGAAATATCTGGCATTTTACATTTGGTAAATGTTATTCCTTAACTGAGATAATTTAGCTAACCAATTAACACTTACTAACAATAACTTACACTTACTAACTACTTATTAGCACTTAAAATACACTCACAAACTACCTTACACTTAAAATAAACTTAATATCACGTTGTACAACTGTAGATAATTTTTGGTTGAACATAATTAAATTTGACGCATTCGTGTTCGCTCCAAACGCTTCTCCTTATCTAACAAATGGCATGGCGTAAAGGCCGTCCCCACCGTGCCAATGACATCGTCACGTCGGAATGTCCAGATGACCTTCCGACATTCTGCTAACAGCAGATGGTGCGGATCGTCCCGTTCCTGGGACGGCCGTGACGTCCTAGTGCATACACCCTTAAGAAAATCAATGTAATCAACTTTCAAAAAATCCCGTCCATGCCGTACCGACCCAGTGTGTGCTTAACTTAAATCCGCATCTCTTGTGAGACTTCGCCGACCCAGGAGCGTTGGTCTGTGCATGCGCCGTGCAAACGCCGTACCCATGGGCCGAGACGGAGCGAAGAGGTCGAGCGGGGAGCGTGGGTGGTGTAGGGCGGCGAGGCGACAATGGAGGCACCAAATGAGGGTGAGTAAGGGTGACACGTCGGGCCGGCGCGGCGGGAGGGGTGAGTTGAAGAGCGGGGCGTAGAGAATAGAACGGAGAGGGGCGAACGGTGTTGAGCGGAGGGATGTAAAGTGGTTTCGGTGGGCGATGGCGAGGAGCTGGGGGCGAGTCGAGTGTCGAATCGAGTGTCGAGTCGAGTCGAGTGTCGAGTCGAGTCGAGTGTCGAGTCGAGTCGAGTGTCGAGTCGAGTGTCGAGTCGAGTGTCGAGTCGAGTGTCGAGTCGAGTCGAGTGTCGAGTCGAGTCGAGTGTCGAGTCGAGTGTCGAGTCGAGTCGAGTGTCGAGTCGAGTGTCGAGTCGAGTGTCGAGTCGAGTGTCGAGTCGAGTGTCGGCTCAGGTCGAGGTCATCGAGGTGAGTCGTGTCGAGTCGAGTGTCGAGAGTCGTCGAGTCGAGTGTGTCGAGTCGAGTGTCGAGTCGAGTGTCGAGTCGAGTGTCAGAGTCGAGTGTCGAGTGTCGAGTCGAATGTCGAGTCGAGTGTCGAGTGTCAGGTCGAGTCGAGTGTCGAGTCGAGTGTCGAGTCGAGTGTCGAGTCGAGGCCGAGTCGAGTGTCGAGTCGAGGTCGAGTCGAGTCGAGTGTCGAGTCGAGTCGAGTGTGTCGGTCGAGGTGTCGAGTCGGTCCAGTGTGTCGAGTCGAGTCGAGTGTCGAGTCGAGTCGAGTGTCGAGTCGAATCGAGTCGAGTCGAGTGTCGAGTCGAGTGTCGAGTCGAGAGTGTCGAGTCGAGTGTCGAGTCGAGTGTCGAGTCGAGTGTCGAGTCGAGTGTCGAGTGTCGAATCGAGTGTCGAGTCGAGTGTCGAGTCGAGTCGAGTCGTCGTGTCGAGTGTCGAGTTGAGTGTCGAGTCGAGTCGAGTGTCGAATCGAGTGTCGAGTCGAGTCGAGTCGAGTGTCGAGTCGAGTCGAGTGTCGAGTCGAGTCGAGTCGAGTCGAGTCGAGTGTCGAGTCGAGTCGAGTGTCGAGTCGAGTCGAGTGTCGAGTCGAGACGAGTCGAGTGTCGAGACGAGTCGAGTGTCGAGTCGAGTCGAGTCGAGTGTCGAGTGTCGAGTGTCGAGTGTCGAGTGTCGAGTCGAGTCGAGTGTCAAGTCGAGTGTCGAGTCGAGTCGAGTCGAGTGTCGAGTCAAGTCGAGTGTCGAGTCGAGTCGACTCGAGTTGTTCAATCTCGCGATCAAATTTTCAATCTCGCGACCAAGGAGCAGCCCCTAAAAGCTTTCTTCCCGCGCGGCCACCCACTATTAAGAGCGTACTTTCACCAACCTCCTGAAGTCGCTCTCAGTGCATGCCAGCACGCTGCTGCACATTGAAAATCCAACAAAAGGGCAATAAAAACATTTACAGTGTCTTCCGCGCAAACCGCCGTTCTCACGGGCCCACGCCCGCCAAGAACATTGACCGCCGCTTCTCGGCGCTGCCAGCTGGGGTTTAAGCCCTCATTAGCCTAGGGCTGGGCCACCCCGGCGCGCGGGGCCCTTCACTCACCCCATCGCTCGCTACCTGACAAGCGACCAAGAAATGTGTACAAATATTTCTGGGAATCGCTTCGGGCCTCCCTCGCAAATATAAGCCCGTTAATGTATCTCGCCGACAAAGAGAGCTTCAAGTGCACTGCCGGCGCGCCGCCCCGCTCCTTGCCCACCT
The DNA here is from genome assembly GCA_011170035.1 of Teleogryllus occipitalis. Taxonomy (NCBI): domain Eukaryota; kingdom Metazoa; phylum Arthropoda; class Insecta; order Orthoptera; family Gryllidae; genus Teleogryllus; species Teleogryllus occipitalis. The sequence goes on from BLKR01006207.1 coordinate 61,255, forward strand.
GCAAGCCAGATGCCTCAATTCCCGTGGGATGGAAATCTCAAATACAAACGGGCCGCCATCGCGGGCACACCACGTGCCACCGCCTTTGCTTCCGATCGCCGACAATGTCACGTGACACTCCTCTCCCAAGGCCCGAAGGCGCATCACGAATAGGGAGCCGATCGCGAGCACTTCAAACTTTCCCGCCTTACCATAGGCCCAAGTCATAGCCACGTGACTCTCCCCTCCATGGCCTCAATCACACCCGCAATATAATAAATACTGCGACTTCGCTCCAACATAAGAGAACAGAGAGAACAGACTAAACAGAACCGAGAATGAATTGACAGAATGACAGAATGAGCACAATCGACAGAGACAATCGACAGAGGAGAATCAACAGAACTTCTCAAACTACACTGCTCCGAACTTGTTAAACTGACTGACCAGCAAAACTCATCAAGGTCGGCTGTTCCTGCTTCGCCTATCAAGGCGATTAGTACGGCCAAATCAAGCCTGCCTCAAATTCGTGCCACTCGCGGGCCGCAGCCGCCACCTGGCCGAATTCACGGCAAACTCCACCACCAGCTCCGGTCATCTGAGTCCGCGCCCATGCCAGTTCGCACCACCAAACTGCCTGGAGCCTACCTCAGCCCGGACAGCGACACACTCAGCCGAGTGATTTGGGTTGGTGCCTTCCTTGCTACAAACTGTAAGTAAGCTAAACCCAAGTGTACTTCAAGAAAGAAGAGCAGTCAGTAACTTTATAAACTTTCAATGGTCCTCCGGCTTATTATAAACCAAAACCAGTTGTATTCATAATTATTATGCAATTAAATTTATATTCATTCTCATTGCATATTGTCTATCATTCCCCTAAAGGCAAACAATCCCCTGAAACCCGTTCTGATCCCCGTATGTAGTCGCACTCGCAGCACGGCACCTCCCAGTGCTGCATCTGCTACTCGAGTCGAGTCGAGTGTCGAGTGTCGAGTGTCGAGTGTCGAGTGTCGAGTGTCGAGTGTCGAGTGTCGAGTGTCGAGTGTCG
>BLKR01006208.1:0-62271 GCA_011170035.1 Teleogryllus occipitalis
ATTTGAATAATAATAATAATAATAATAATAATAATAATAATAATAATAACAATAATAATAATAATAATAATAATAATAATAATAATAGGTTGCTTCTTTCTTCAAAGCAAAAGTGACATGAGATTAAGGGAATGACTCTTCGGGTGACGGATGACGTGGTTTTGACTTCATTTGTGGTCTTCCTATATACTGAAGTGCCTGACCATCGGTCTTCAATTCGACGTCATCCGGATTGCCGTTAGCATGACTAACCCCAGAGTGTACTCCACCATTTAATATTTTTTCCATTGTTTTTCTCTAATATATTGTATAATTTATCCTATAGACTATTCTGTAATCTATATTATGTAGTCTCTTCTATAGTCTACTCTTTAGCATATTCTATACTCTATTCTACAGGCTATAGACTATTCTATAGGCTGTTTTATTTTCAATAATCTATTTTATATATAATTCTACAATCATGTAATATGAGATTATCGCCATTAATTCTTAATACCATTCCATTTGTGCGGTAAGGTGGTTTGTAGATCTTCGTTGGTTGCCGTCAGAAATCTGCGTGGATACGGCAACGGAAAAAGTAACAATATTTCTAAAGTTGATAACATCTTGAAACACTCCGTACTGAAGATCTGACTATTCAATGGAATACTTTATATGCAAGTGTTTTTCAGATTTCAAAATATCAAGGGGCGAAAGGAACAGGAGGCGAAATTTGTACAGGAGCTACTTATGTATTTTGTTTTCAAAAGCTTCACTGATTAAAAGAAAGGCAGCATAATAATATTGTTTAATTATGACATTAAATTCCTTTATGTTATTATACTTTTCTGTTCGGAGGTGTTTTGGTGCCGAAATCGAAATTGATGGTTCATAAAAATGTTCCTTGCTGTGTTAAGGTCTAGTTGCTAGCAAGGAGTCTACTTGTTAGCAAACGTTTATCGATGACTTAACAGAAAAATTAGAAGATTTATCGCGCGATAAGAAGCTGATTTATGTTGAGACTTGAAAGGTTAAAAATCAGAATCTGACGAGCTTTTTATTGAAAGGTAATGTGCAATACGAATACTACTGAAAAGCGTTGTTATCAACGCAGCACTTTGTGCCTCATTAGTAATTTACTCAAAACCAATACTACAGACCGACAGGATAAATTTATCTAGATATTCAGATAGTTAATATCATATAAAACAATAGTGCTGCTTCAACAGCACATACTTCGTGGCATTATTTCTAACTTTGAAATTTTCAAAGATATAGGGAGTTCAACGAAAACGAGACCTGCACCATTTTAACCCATTGTTTGCTCTACCCGTGAAAAAATTAAAGAAAAAATTTTGAGCGTTTTTGAGAAAAAAAATTATAAACTTTAAGAAATTCAAGCTAAAATTACGCGAAATTACTCATTGTTTAAAAAATTGGACACGAACTTATTTAAAAATATAATGTTTAGAACTGAATGTAAATAATAAACCAGTGTTCAACAGCTCGTCCTTTCTCGCCCGTAATTTCACCCAAAAATGTCATCTCACATGCCAGAACACTTTCGACCGTTTCCTTTGTAGGTGACGCAGTTTTCGAAACCATAGAGCAGCATGCGACTAGCCATAGTTTTGTGTATTTTTATTCGAGTTTCCTGTCTCGTTTCATTTTCACCTACAGAACAAAACATCAACAGATTGTTAATGATTCGTAAATAGCATTTCAGCGGAGAAACTAGAGCAACAGAATGGCACAAACTTTCTCGTAGTAAAAGTTTTCTAATTTCCTTGGTGTGATCTGGCTTTACAGTTTTGCCCCATCATTTTGACTTATATCCAGCTGCCATCAATCACCATGGAAATACTTTTTTTTAACATTGTCTCAATTTTTGGGTTTCATAATTGGAGAACCGAAATATAACTTTAAGAAAATTAAAGAAGAGTAAAACCTCGTCCTAAATGGAAATTTCCTTCGAAAAACTTAGAGCTGTTTTTAAGAAAATGGCGTTTAAGCGACACCGTAAATGCGAAATTTGAAGCTCTTTTCACAAGAATCTATTGAGTTCTCGAAAAAAGGAATTTAAATCATTTGAAGCACATACACTTATAAATGAAATAATCAATACAAATCACTGGAAATGTGCACATCAACGGAATTATGTAATTTTGAAAAAAACGAATACACAAATATTAACTTAATGTATTGAACAGTGCACATAGCACTAACAGTTGGAAAAGTTTTAAGAAAAAATTTAGAGCCATTTTTGAGAAAATGACATTTGAACGTTTCTAAAAGTGCGGAATTTTGAGCTCATTTTAACAGAAAACAGTTGAGTTTTCGAGAAACTTTGCAAGACATCGTTTAAAGCACATGTACTTATATAATGTGAGGAAATCGTCTCTAAAATTGATAATACGGACTTGAGAGGCAATTTTAAAAAAAATTCATTTTTGTAATTTTTGAAAAACCATAGAGCAATACGGTGTTTGTGTCATCGTATACAGTACATATGGCACTACACCAACCAAAAGTTTAAAGAAAAAATTGCAGGCATTTTTGAGAAAATCTTGTTTTTGTATTTTTTAAATTGAAAATAATTTACGTCATATTGCCGTAAAACTACTAAAAGTTACTAAAGTTGAACATGACCATACTGTAAGATTTATTTATAAATAACAAAATTCATTTGAAAAAAACTACATTTAATTTTGTAGTTGTAGGAAAACGCCGAAGAAACTTGAAACTTATGCTATTTTCGAGAAATCAAAGTTAACCGTGAAAATAGGACTAATGACACCTTTTTAAGTGTATTTTACTCTATTATTACAAAACATTTAAAGAAAAAATTTGGAACCGTATTCGAGAAAAAGTTGAAAATATCCGGGAGGTTTTATGTAAAGTACCCCTAAATTTTAAAGAAAGTTTTTCAAAATTCCAAAGCTTCAACCCCCAGGTGGCCAGGCGTTTCAAGCCCAGGTGGCCAGGCGTTTCTTCAATTTGAAATAAATCCTACGTATGGTTTAGGCGCTAGTAGGGTTCACAGACGGACGGACGAGCGTTTGCTTTTAATTGTTTTTGTCAGCATCAAGGGCACACGAAACAGCATTGACAAGAGTCGTTACGAGTTAAATCGATTGCCGATAATTAAACCTAATTTATAATAAAACAAAAATAAATACACAAACTAGTTACTTAGTCGACATTCATAATGTAATTTTCTACGCCTAGAAATGTTCGACCCCGGCAACTAGAATGTTTAAAATGTATTTTAATTGCGAAGTTACAAAGCACATATAAAACTTGTAACATGAAAATATCCGCCGAAGCTAGTATTTGAACAATTGAAGTACTAATAGAACCACGCGAACACACATGTAGGACCCACTAAACTATTTAAAAAAACATATTTGGTTGACTAGAAAGTTCAAACTTCTTTCTTATTCGAAAACGCTTGAGTTTTTAATATATATAGTGTTTGAATTTCCCAGGTGATTTCTACACGTTTTCCAAGTAAATAGAATGATCGACAGAATGTTACAATGGGATAAGCAGTTGACTTTGTCTTCCAAGACATTATCGCAAGGTGAAAACACACCCTCATTACATGGGAATGGCACCCAGCACTCGTGTCGCAATGAGGGAGACCGTCTACACGTCCGAGATACATCGTTGCCGTCCCTAATTGAAGCGGGGGGGAGGGGCGAGGGATAAGCCTTGAGTTCGAAGTGCGGGAGGGGAGGGTGGAGAAGGGAGGGGCCGAGAGGGGAGGGGAGAGGAGGGGGAAGGGTGCTTTGTGGAGCGCAGGGGAGGGTGGGGGGCGGTCACTGGCGCCGACGTTAATAGACGCGCCTCGAGGGGGCGGACAGGAAGTGCGTGGGGCGGGGCGGGGCGGAAGTGCGTGGGCGGACCAGCCGGCGCCTTCCGCCGCCCACGCACTTCTGTGTAGAGAGCGCACGCACGTGCGTCCTCGTCGCGTGCCGCAAACATCGCCGCACGACGGCGTGATTACTTTGCCAATACGCCACCCGGGAAAGAGTTGTGTCATGGCGCCACTTTCCATTCAGGGTTCACTGATTGATTGATTTTTTCGTGTTTCCGGGCGCGTCAACTGCTTCGGTCATTAGTCCCGTTAGTGTAGTGCATGTTTTTCTCGGAAGATGGCTGTGATTTTCCCCCGCTGGATGGCGAGATCCGGCGCCGACCTACCATCGGCTAGTGGGGTTTTCCCCTAACCAGAACTCTCCCACCAGCGGGGCACCACCCCAGCCCGGACAAGCTCTAAGCTCCCAAAAGGTCTCTCGGAATATGTGGTAGTGTATTGTGACCATCCGTTTCCCCCGAAGCCTCGGAAAGCGGGTCACATTAATGTCCTGAACAAGAGACCAGCTGTTTGAACGCGCGCCAACGCGGAATGATATGAGAAGGTAACAATTACTTAAAGAGATCAATAGAGATCGCCACGTTAGATCGGGCGAGCCCTGTAGTTGACGGAGAATAAGTCGTTCTTTCTCTAGACAACAGCGGACCAGTTCGGACGTGCCGACCACAAGACGGGAACTTGTGCTGCAACGGACTACAGGAAGGCATTCTATGAAAAACTCTTCAAGAAGACTAGAAGAGGTAATTATCTCCTTAGAATTGATATAAACGTATTCTCAAAGAAAGAGACGAAGTGAAACATTTTAATTTTGCAATTTGAGAAGTGATAAGAGAAGTAATGAATAGACATGAACTAACCAATGAATTCGTTTCTTTTATTTTCAGTTTATTTTTTTCTCTCGTTAATTTCGTTTATCGTCGTAATAGTGGCTCTTGTAAATCTGTAGTGCTCAATTTAAAAGAATTCGTCGCCAATACAATTCTATCTGAGCATACGAAAAGAGTTTCAACTGAATACGAGACGGTGGGCACGTGCTGGTGAACAACGAGACTTCGACGGAAGAGCGAGCAGTTCTGTGGAGGGGACGGCGTCCTTAGACCGAGGTTGGTTACTTCGAGACCGCGCCGCTGGGAGCTCCGCGTCGCACCCGAGAAGCGAAAACGTAAGGTCGTGCCTAGCGAACAGTTTCTAGATATTGGAAGGAAAGTTTAGGTTGCAGTCTTGGCGTAGAAAAGAGGGGGGAGACGTATTTGTCATACTTAACGATAAGAAAAGTATAATTACAATTCCTTTCCACCCCTAGCACGCGAGTAAAGAATCAACCTTTCCTTTCAAAAGAAAATTGGAAATGTACAGTTATAACTGGTAAAACTAGAAAATGAAGGAGTAATCAGTTACAGATATTCTCAGAATTGTTTTGTTGAAAGAGAGAGTAATTTATTACGGACAAGATCAATTCAGAATTGTCAGACTTGATTTTTAAGTAGAATTTGTTAATTTGTAAAAAGTAAACATTTCTAAACCTTTCTCATGATTGAAGAAAGTAGTAACTGTAATTGAATGTTCAGAGAGAGAGTAAGAAACCTTGTATATAGTGACTAGTGTGTTTTGTGTTTTTTTTCCCTTCAGCATTTTATGATCAGTGTGTATTTAAATTATCTTCTGATTGGTTCGTGTAATTGTAATAACAGCAAAACTTTTATAGAATATATTTGAGTGTGTGAAAAGTGATTCTCCTTGTGTTTTTTAAGTAATTGCATCCAATCCACAACGTTCTGCACGACCCTGAACCCCGCCATTCTTCTTATAAAAATTTTTTTTTGATTGCGTCCACCCAGAAAACCCCCATTCTGAGCTAGTCGGACGGGTGGGTCGCAGTATTGCATGTTAGTGTAAGTGTGTGTAAGAGGAGAGGATAGGACAAGGAAGAGGAAGGACAGATCGTGCGCGGTCCGTGGCCCGTTTAGTAGGGTACTGCTCCGGCATCAGGGTTCACCTTCCGCATGACCTGGGCGAAGGCGATTACGCATCTCGTACATTTCACTTGTTCCACGGAAATATGTCAACAATATTCAAAATACTGCATGAAATTATTTATTTTCTTACACAAGTTTTTACTATTGCCATCTGGTAGTATTTTACTTAAGAATAGGTTCCTCTAAAATTTATAGCGACTATTTATATTAATTATTTTAAAGTGACCTGTTCTTAAGAGAAATTATTTATTGTAATTTTAGAATATTCTACTTGATATATTTGCCAAGTATTCAAAAAGTACAAATGTCGAAAAATACACAATTGATTGGTTTTCTATTATGTTTACAATAATTCTGAAAAGAAAAATTATAAATATATAATAAATCATTAGACAATGAAAGAATTAGTCGTTTAATATTTTACAATGTTTCATTTCAATTTAACTGACTGTTCTGCTCAATCATCTCCTTTTATTGTTATTTTATTTCGAAAGGTGAAAACATAATGACGTTCAAATCTAGGTGGCGTTCAAAAACATCGCAATTTATGTGTGTAAAAGAAATAACATAAATGGAGCAAAAGCTAAACGAAACCTAGTAAGAAAGGAAAAGGGAAAAAAACTTTTGATTGCTTTTTAGTCCAGCTTCCATGATAACATTAGTCATTTTGACGTGCCTAAAACTGGTCTTCAAGAAAGTCTCCAAAGTCACAATAGTAAATTACAGACTTTTTTCTCTTTGCAACAATTTTTTACAGTCATTATCTGTTTGACCACGGGAGTGAAGCAGCTAGCGCATACGTTTGAGAACAATGGCATTAACGTCAAAGCACTTCTTTTCCCCTCTCGTTATTGACTGAACTGATGATACAATCAAAAGTCTTGCGAGAGTGAAAAACATTCACAAAACGACATTGTAATTTGAGTAAAAATAGTAAACGTGAATCTCTACTATTTAGAAAATTAATGGACGAAAAAATGTTATCTAATCAAAGAAAATTATCGCCTAAACTATTTGGGAAGCGATAAACATGAACTTTTATCATTTCATATTTTTTATTTGCGTGACAAACGTAACCTTCTTCGCTATACTATTGGCAACTTCAAAATCATTAATATTAAAATGTTATTTCTTTCTTTCATGGAACAGAAAATTCTTTAAGGAGTAGAGACCCTACCCCTTCTGCGTTGGTGACTGCGCTCTCAGTATACTTGTAAAAGTGTGTACGTGTGTACTTGAAAGAATTTTTGGCAGAAAAAATTCATTGCATTGCCTGTTACCGAGAAAGTGAATAAATCCTAAATTAGAAGAGACTATCCTGTGACACGTGGTGTAACCAGAATTCCAGTTTTGGGGGTTCTTGATGCCGAAAAAACAAATGAAAGCATGTTGCCTCTTTGTTCTGACACCCTTTCAGACGCTCAAGGTGGCTATGAGGTTTTCATCCAAGATCAGTTTGGTGTGTGAGTGTTTACCACCTCGTCAGTTTTGAAGAGTTGAAAATCTTGGAATCCAATTTTTGCAGACATGCATGAGAGAATGCGGCAAAAGATTAACACTTTTGTAGCTTTTTGCCTCTTGTGTTTTAGCAGGAATTGAAGTCAATTTTTGGCTTTTTTCAATTATTTTGATAAATGGTCTTCGTGACGTATTTGCAAAATTTCTACATTGAAATCATGAAAAACTATAAAATAGGCTCAATATGAAGAATTTTGAAAAAAATCACCTAAAAAGCGGTTGGATTCAAGTACTTGATTATCCGCGTAACCACTGGTGTGATATTATGTGCCATCTCTAACTACCTTCAGAAAAAGTAAAGTAAAACGCTGACTAATCAAATACCTAGGAATAAACATCAACCCAAAACTCAATTGGAAGCAGTATATTATAGAAAGCAAAATTACTCAAATCAGGATCAAGCCAGTACAACTACGAGTGAAACTATTAATACGCTGATCACAATTCAGCATTAAAAATATACAAAGCCATAAAAAGGCACTTTCTATTATATACCTGTCAAATTTGATTAAATGCAGCAAAAACCAACCAGTGAAAACGGACAATAGTACAAAACTAATTTCTCAGAATTATTTCAAACACTCCCTGGGATGTCACCAATAAACAACTTCACAAAGAATTCAACTTGGAGTTTGTAGATTCCCACTATACCTCTAGCAACTAACTGTTTTTTCAAACATGCCCCAAATCCCTCCACTATCAGTACACAGACTAGGCAAAAAACCATTATTAATTTGTACAACCAGAATACAAAATAAATTTCCTATCACATTTTCCTCAATATATTATCCAAACCAGATCCCGACTAGAGATGCCCAATGAGTAACTTCAACCAGCGTAGTAAATTATAATTTTAATAGAAATTAGCTATTAAGCCATTTTACATATGCAAAGTTAAATTATGCTAAACTTTGTAATCGCCATCTGTATAAATGAATGAAATAAATACATAGATTTAATTCCACATAGCTATGTAACTAGTGTGGAAAATCCGGGGCCGTAGCATCCGATCTCAGATATTAGTACTAAGAATTAACTCGTTTATAGTTTATGAATCGTGCATATCATTCAATTTCATTCAGTTATGAAGGGACTCTATTCTGATTCCAATGATTAAGTAAATGTTCAAACATTCTATTGAAGAAAGTAATTTCGTTGAACAAATGTAAACAACCTTGCTATAGAACGAAGGTAAACAGATTCAGCTGGAGAAACAAATCAATTTTATCTTTATTGTTGGACAATTGCTATAAATACATCCTCACACAATGTTTACGCGATCAATAAGCCGACCCGACCTTGTCTTATCTGCCATCAGCTTGGGGGCCCTTCAGTTCCTATATACCCAATGCTGACCTTCTCATTTGTTCAGACGCGAGGGCAAATCCATTGCACGGTTAATAATCTTCATCATTTCTCAGCAAATTCTAACTTTGTTCGTAAAATCACACAAAAATTTACTTCTCTTCCACTTACGCAAGAAAAGTATTGTAAAACTTGGTAGAAAATACTGGCTTGCATTGTATTAACACTTACTTTAAAAAACTGCTCTTTCTAACTTACCAATAATACGTAATGTATTACATATTCTGTATAAAAAGCAATCTTCGAAAGTAGTCTAGTCAATGAAATTGTTATGATATGATAGTGATCAGTAAAACATTAGAAATTTACGTTCAAACAGTTTTTTGTTAAACGTTCAAACCAAAGATTTGTAGAAGATTCAAAATTATCTTGCAATTATTATTATTATTATTATTATTATTATTATTATTATTATTATTATTATTTATTATTATTATTATTATTATTATTATTATTTTTATTATTATTATTATCATGATATATTTTATTGGATAATTTCAATTCATTGTCTATTATCATTTTCAAAACCGTTAGAAATTGGTATTTTCCGTTTTACTTTTTCGTATACGTACGTATACGTAAAAACAGAAAAAAGTTATGTCATGCTGCAGAAAAATGTATTTTAAGATTTCACCGAAAATATACTCCCCTAATAGTGTATCGAAAAGCAATTTTTAAACGCTCTTTTATCTGTTTGTCAGTCCGCCCATCTATCAGAGACCAAAACTAGCGCCTAAACTATTCTTAGTACTTTTTTCGAAAATATATATTTTCCAATTGATCATGCCCCAATAAAATCCTGCCCTATTGAAAATAATTATTTTAATTCTAAGAAAACTAGACCTGAAGCCTTAAGTCGTTTTCAAAATTTTCTCAAAAATGACTCGTTTAAAAAAATACTGTATGTGACATAATATTAAATATTGTTTCTTCTATTCGCAGAGATAGTGTTGCAACAAACTCCGACATTAACTACGAGTGCGCACACAAACATTCCTGAAAAGTGTAATAATTGGAAATGTGTTAACACAGAGCATATGACATCAACAAGAACAAATGACATACAAGACACAGAACATACAGCTTCATCTCGTTCCCGGGCAGTGCAAAGCAGCGAGGCATGTCGCAAGCAAGCCTTGTTTGCGCGATGATATGAAAAAAATTCGCGGTTGTCGAGCTCCGGAAAACAAGCCTCTCAAAAGGCAGGGAGGTTCCCCGCGGGGCGAAAGGCAAAAGGGGGGGCGGCAGAGGGGGGCAGGGGGCGGAGACACGCGCCGCGGAGGCGCTGCTGGCGAAAGAACAGCACCAAAGCAAAGGCTTCTGCTAACAAACGCAGTGCGTAATTTTCAAACACACACCGGTTCACAAGGTAACATCTTCACATCTCTCTCCCTATTTTGTTGGATTTTGGATACGCTCTAAGCAGCGACGCTGTTACGCACAACTAAGGTAGAGAACTGTCCATTTCCAAACATGTTTGGGACTGACAAGTTTTTGAAAAAAAAATGTATAAAATTGTATTTACTTTATTCATTACGACGATTTTATTTACGACATGCGCCAGTGAGAAGGGAGGTAATGATTGCCTTTCAAATCTAACGGAAGGAATAATTTATTATTTTGAATGGCTGCTAAATTTTAATTGCATACTATTGGGAACTTTTCTATGTTCCTCTCTTAATGAGGGCTGAGTAAATCAGTATACCGTATTACTAATTTTCCTAATAATTTTGTAAAGGATAAATCATCCTCCGAAAGTCGGGATATGAAAAGTTTGATATCACTGGTTTTGTAGAAAATGTTATATTTTTTACCAAACGGAATTGAAAATGTACGTAACTAAGAGTTATTAAAATCAGTTAAGTGCATTTATACGTTCTCGTATTCATACGTATAATCATAGTAATATGCGTAGCATTGAGAATGTTTTATGATGCTGCGAATACCGATTCTGATTTTTACGGAAATACTCGCTTTGGAGTCTTCTGATACCGCAAATCCTTTTTTTAACGACTGCGCTACCTGGCCATGAGAATACTGCACCAATGTATCAATAATGTAAACACGATTTGTGCGCTCCACATGATACTAAACACATTGCTGAAGGACAGCCTGGCTTATACCGAATTTTCACTTGTGATTTTCAAACAAGCATACATTTTGTAATTTTATTACAGTTGGACGCTATTGTAAGAATGTGGGCAGTAAGTAATTCTCATAAACCTTTATTCATAGATTTCGATTATCTAGGCTTTCGTCCGCTTCACTCCTAACCTAGACAACAATGACCCCCATCTCGATCAGGTTTTTCGTCCAGTTTCCCTGACCCATTGAGCAAATGCTGAGATGGCCCCTTGTTTTGCTTCTGGACATAAATGTAACTTCATTATCTATGCACGACTTCTAAAATTCAGGCAGGAAGTATTATCCCTTGACAAAGGACATGATGGCTAAGAGTCCAAATTTATTGCTGATTTATCCTTGAAAATAGATTTTATTACATTGGAGATTTTTTTACAATCCTTGCAAAAAACGCAAATTTTTTTCTGTTTTAAAAAATTCAAGTGGTATATGGCCTAGTGTACGGATCACAGAATTTTGAAAACGTGTACATTATTTATTTCCCCATAGCACCTCACACGCAGTTTTTAACTGTTTTTGGCGTAAAATAAATAAAGTAATTAAAACCTAACGCATATGTTTGGAGAACTAACGGCGCTACATCGTATGTTTTCTTACTTTCACCCTTCGACTGTGCTTCTCCAGTACTTAAGTGGATTCTTTCTGGGGTCTTTTTTGACCCCACTATTGCCTGTTTTATATCTTTTATATTTAGTGCATGTATAAGCAAGATTTATCTACCTTTTAATATCAGGTCCCCTCAAAGTGAGATTTTCTCTCAAAAAATTGCCACTTTTTATTGCGATATTACAATACTTTTTCTTTACTACGTACATTCGTAGTAGGCGAGAAAGAAGCAAATTCAGAACGTCAAATTGTTTTTTATCTTAATAAATTTCCCCCATCAAATCTGTGTTTGGTGATTTGAATACTAAATTTTTGCCCGGGAGGGACTGCACTACTAATTCAAACATTGCTATTTTAATGGAGTAAGTTAAGTTTTGAATTTCAGTATACAATGTAATTTTAAAATAGCATGACCAATGAATACTAGTTAATTTGAATTAAAATGTCATTATTATGCAACAAGTACAATGCCACTGTATTTGAAGTACAGCAATACTTAAGTATTTGAAGTTTCATTTTATGTGTAGGACAAAAAATTCAAATCTTTAATGTATTTATAAAATTTAGAGGTTTGTATGATAAAAGAGGGCAAATTTAGCCAATTGAGTTTTCGATGGATAATGTTGTCCAAAACAAGTATTCGTATGTTCTAGTTTTATACCATTTTGTATGTGATTGAATTCAAACTTTAATCTATTTTCTTTGTGGGGAGATGTAAAATAAATGAATGAATAGTTGTAAGTGGTATGGTGTTTACATTGGCATCATCGGGAAATAGATATGAAGCGTTGTTTGTGTTAGGTGTTTATTTTTCCAGAAAGCTTTATCGGTGTAACGTCGCATTCACTTGTCGTCGGACCGCACAAGGCGCGGGCCGGGGCGTGGGAGGGGGTGGTCCAGATGTGGGGCTGGCGGTGCATCCGGAGCGCCGCTCCTGAGGGTGGAAGCCAGCGGGAACATCCGGCGGTCAGCTAGCGCAGAAGGTCGGGTGAGGACAGATCGTCTGCAGCTGGTCGGCGGACCCTTTGTGCGCCGGCCCAAAAACTCGGTAATGAGGTGACGCGGTCCGCGGGTCTTCAGCGTGTGAGGTCTGTCACGTGACTCCTCGCTGGAGACGCCGGTGGAGTGTTGGCGATTGGGCATTCGAGTTTGGGCCGAATCGCGGTGCGGAGGCATATGCTGATCCGTGAAGGGTAGTCGCAGGTTGCGAGAGTGGCTACGCAGATGCCAGGAGCGGTGCTACAGGTCAGCACGCTGGGGCACGCTGGGTCAGGCTGAGGCGGCTTGCCTCAGGAACGGTAGTTTCCGGAGGGGTGTAAAATATTGTAACAAGTAATTTTAAATAAAAACTTGTACAAAGAACTCCGTGTCTGTTGTTCTTCACACCACGACGACGTCACATCGGTCGCTCTACACGGCCATCTTCAGTGCGATTCTGAGGCGACTGGCAATGACCTCGGTTCAAACAAGACCGCAAAACAAACATCGATGACAAAACCACGCCTCATATTTATTTCTACAAATGAAGGAAGTTTTGAAGTGAGCGTTAGCAGCCGCGCGCTGGCTCGGCAACGAAGTGCAAACGAACTCATGTATTATTCTCCCTGCTTTATAACGTGATTGAAAACAAAGAAAATATCCAAAGGTTGAATGTCAAGTTGAGAAAGTATACATATCCAATTCGTGTAATAGAGGTTCTTCTCTCCAAACTGTGACTTATGGTGCTTTTTTGTTTCATGAACAGTTTAATCAATGTGGTGGGAAATGGTGTAGTGTTAATGAAGTATTATCATGATTGTAAGGTAACTATGATCCCTTGTTTGGATATGAACGTTTATTTCAGCATAAAAGGTATTTCGACGTACAGCCGTCGTAGCCCGCACCGGACAAAATAGGTTTGTGCGTCGGTTGCTCATTTGCATTTATTTATTTATTTATTTATTGTACTTTATTTCATTTCCCTTAGCGTAATAATTGACGTTAATTTCAAAATTACCTTTCATATTTTACTAACTTCTTTTTATTCATCTTCTATAAGGTTTTATCACTATGTTATTCACTATTTTATGTATTGTGTTTCTTCATTAGTGTCTAATTTATCAATTACTCAATTGTTCACAAATTATATTTATTCACTCAAAATCAGAAATTATTTTATAACACACAATTGTTATTTATATACTTCTTCTTTGTAACGGCTGAAGATGACGCAATGCAGCCGGTAAAAGCATGTTGAAATGAATGAATATGACAATCACGCCTCATAATTACATTTTCAAAATTCAATATATTGAAGGATTTCAGATATCAAGTTAAATTAGGTTTGAGTACACAATAAAGTTTCAATGTATTGCAGGGATATTTTATATGAAGAATACGAAGTAAGAGCTTTTGCAACATTGCTTTCACACACCGATGCTACGAAAGTTCTTTGGCCTATCGCGAAGACCGTTGGTGCTCCAAGCACTCCCGCTCTTAGCGTTGGATAAAATTGTCCACCAAATTCCATAACCTTTTGGCTCTTCAGTAAAGAATGAAACGCCCCTCGCAGTCTACAAGCGCGTTGTCAATCTACAGCCAACAAGCGGAAGCGGCGGCGTCAACGCAGCCATATTCGGCGCGTCGGCCGACGAAACGTCTCCCCAGCACCACCTCGTCCGCAGCACGCCGATCTTGATATTGCGCCCTTCCGAACATGTCAGCCGCACGGCGCCCCGGCGCTGCTGGCGGGAGGAGGCGAGAACGGGGGGCGCGACGTGCGAAAGGGAGATGCGTGCAGGGCAAAAAAAAACAGAAGGTGTTCGCTCTGCGAGGTGTCGCTGTAGCAGAAAGGATCCTGATCCGGCAGTGTAATACCCGTGGGGCGAGTTGGGTGGGGAAAGGTGGGTGCGGGGCAGGTAGGGTAGGGCAAGGGGTGGGCTGTGCCGGCGGGGCGTGGCGGACTGGGTGGATTGGGTTGGGGGTGGCGTACGTTGGAAATTCGGGTGGGATGGGTACGTTGGGGTGCTGAAAGATTGCGGTGGGGTGTATTGGGGTTGGTTGAATGCGGTGGATTGGGATGGGTTGGGTTGGGTTGGGTTGGGTTGGGTTGAGTGGGTTATGTTAAAGTGAGATCGAGGCAGGCTGGAGTCAGTTTTGGTGGGGTGGGGTTGGGGTGGGTTGGATGGGGTGGGTGAGATGGGGGGTGGTGGAGGTGGGTTTTGTGGGGTGGGGTTTGGGGTGGGGGGTTGGTTGGATGGGGTGGAGCAGGCGGGGGTCGGTGAGAGGGCGAGAGGCGGGGGCAGGCGGATCGGGGGAAGAGAGGTGGGGAGAGAGAGAGGCGTGGCGGGCAGAATGGGGGTGGCCGTCAGGAGCGGAAGGTTTGACGTCGACCCAACCTTAAGGGTCGAGGTCGGGTCCGGGTCGGGTCCGAGTCAGGTCGGGTCAGGTCCGGGTCGGGTCAGGTCGGGTCGGAGTCGGGTCCGGTCATGTCAGGTCAGGTCGGGTCCGGGTCGGGTCAGGTCGGGTCAGGTCGGGTCGGGTCAGGTCGGGTCAGGTCGGGTGGGTCAGGTCGGGTTATCAGAAAGTGAGTTCGGGTGGGTTAGAATTGGATTTGTGGTGGGTTGGGGTGAATTGAGGTAGGTACTTAGGAGTTGGTTGGGGGAGATAGAGTGGGTTGAGGTGGTTTTTTTGTGGGTTAGGGTGGGTTGGAGGGTTGGTGTGTTGCAGTGGGTTGGGGAGATGGGGTGAGTTGGGGTTGGGAGGGATCGGAGGGCCGAGCGCGGCCATGGGGTGGGTTAGAGTGGGTTGGGGTGGGTTTTTGGTGGGGTGGGGTTGGGGCGGGGAAGAGAGGGGCGGGAGAGAGCGGGGCAGGGCGAGGTGGGCGTGGCAGCCGGAGCGGGGTAGCAGTGTAAGCGTGGGCGTGGCAATGTGAGCTGCAGCGACGCGTGCGGGGGGCGGGGCGGAGCGTGGATGGGCGGGCTGCTGCCAACGACCGACCGAGGGCTGCGCCCGTTCCGGAGGTATGCTTCCGCCTATTCGGCAAATAATTATCCCGCGCCGCTAAATGAAAGTGCGGCGCGTGGGGCGTCTGCTCCGGCAGCCGGCGCCGCGCCGCGTGTGGGGGTGGGGGCTCCGGGACGGAGGGCGGAAGGGTCTTCCGCTGAGACCCAAGGGCGGCAGAAGAAAAGGTGGCTGCGAAGACCGTTTCTCCATGACTGAACAATTTTCATTACTACTTCTTCGTTGTTCTCCTGGTCTTAAATGGATTCAGAATGAAACCATCACTTTTTTGGAAAACGGCTCATTTTCTAATTTTCAAGCAATTTTTATGGAGAATTTATTTCTTCCTCAGTTGTTCCTGAGTTGAGATAATTTTTCCTTAATGGTGAATTTCGATTGTGTTGAGATAACAAAGCTACTGAGTACCGAAAAAGAATGCTACGTCTTGATCTTGTTTCAACATCATCAGAAGTAAAGGTTGTATTTCCCGGCAAGAAAATCCTCATAAAACGAATAAGGTTTATTATTTGATAGATCATAAAATGGGCAAACCAATTGCCCTTGTCAACAGTCGTAAAGCTGTTCAACCGATCAGGAGAAAACGGCGACTTCCCAGCAATTGGGTGTGTACGCTTGTCTCATCACTAGAGACTGGATTTTGATGATCTAATACATCGCCAAAAATAATCTATAAAATGCAAAGCAAAGCAAAATGACGTAAACAAATGATGTGAACAAAACCAGTTCAGGCGAAAATCATGAGCTGATGGATATGGTACTCACGTAATCGAGACTTCTTCTATTCGTTCAAATGAACTCAGCTTTCAAACTTTTGGTTTGGTTTCTTCTTTGCCAGAAAATCTGTCTTTAGTTATTTCAATATCGGCTGAACCACCAATGACGCTGACAGGCGTCACAGGAACCTTAGATTACATACTCACAATAGTTGTCATTACAAATTCTGAGCGAAAGAAACGAATAGGATACCATGTATAGGTACTCAGAAATTCTGTAGAGAACATTTGTTGCATCTCGTAAATATTATTTGAAGCAAGTACCATTAAAATGACATTTAAATCGACGAAATCAAAGAAAAATGCATTAAAAATGTCATCAAAATGCAAAAAAATGACTTATTCGTCGAAATAGACGAAAAATGCAAAATTATGAGCTATAAAAATGGGTCATTTCCTTTTGTGATAAAATAAAATAAATTTGTATACTAAACGGCATTGTTCTAAAGTGAAAAGAAAAAAAACAGCATTTCATTAAAATCCGCCCCTACTCATCACCCAATTTCCCTCACGACGCCATATTTGCGAACCCGCGTAACCAAAGGCAATTATCACTGGGCGTCCCGCGTAGCGTGGAGCGGCAGTGGGCGATTGTGAGCAAACCCTAGAGCGTTTTACTTCCTCTTGAAATTAATGTAATTTAGAAGAGCAGAATCGGCGATCTTCGAAATGATAGAACAATGTAAAGTTAATATGCACGTTGGAGTGAAAATCCTCACGGGCTAACGTGGAAGATCCTTCTCAATTCCAAGGAACGCAGAGGTGAAAGATCTAATTAAAAATAATATGGGTCAGTTATTCTCTGGAAAGTAATGAAACTGTGCATATTTAATATATGAAAGACTACAAGGGAACTAGTGTAATGGCTTCCGACTGTAATCTCGCTGAACCTCGTTTTCCGTCTCAGAACAGAATTCATACATTTAGAAAATACTAGAGATTTTAGATTCGAATGAAACTAATCTATCCTAAAAAAATCCTAATTATGTTAATTATTATAATTTATTTTGTTACTTTCACAAAATATGATAGGTTACTCTCTAGGTGGTTAATGTTGTTAATTATAGGTTACTCTGAAGCCTATAACTATATTAAGCTTCCCTGCATGATGGGATATATGTATCAGGGACATTTGACTCTCGATATTTATTAATTACAATAGTCAATAAATAAAACTAATGCTCTAATTAAAGTATTATTTTATATTTAAATTTATCATCGTAATACAACCGTGGTATCATAATTCTAAGTACTCTAAATATGCTTCGCAAGAACCTAAATGGCTTTTAATGAATAAATAATTCCTTCCTAGACGTTTTAAAATTACTTTTGTAGTCACCTTTTACTTTCTCGTATACGTACGTATATACGGATTAATATATGTAGTATAGAGGAAGTTAAGTAATGCTGCGGCAAATAAAGCCGATATTTATGGGACTCAAATACTCAATTGAAAACTCGTATTGTAAGGACCTGATTCAAAATAGTGAATATTTCAATTTTTTGTTTGTTTTAATTTTTCAGTTATAATATGTTGTAAATTACTATCTATAACACGTTATGTTGTCAGATTTCAGAAATAGTGTGCCCTGTTTCAGGAAAAGTGATTTTTATTTTCAAGAATATCCGTCCGTCCTTTATCTGTGAAGACCACTAGCACCTAAACCATACGTAGGATTTTTTCCAAAATGGATATTCCGCAGTTGATTTGGCTCCACTAAAAGTTCTAGGATTTTGAAAAAATTTATTAATTTTGGGGGTACATTACATAAAGACCCTGCAACATTTTCAAAATTTTCTCAAAAATGGATCCAAATTGCTTTTAATATTTCTTGTAAGAGTAGAGTAAAATACACTCATGAAGATGACATAAGCCAGATTTTCACTCTTAACTCTGAATCTTGAAAAACTACAAAAACTTGGAAGTTTTTTCGGAGTCTTCAGAGACTTTTCCTTCATTATGGTCATATATATATTTTTGGAATATTTTAATAGTTTTCGAACAATTTCGATTGAAATATGGGCAACATTAAAAAATATTAAAAAAACAATTTTTGTCAAAATCCGCTACGATTGTTGTCTTCATATTTTTTGTACGAGTAGTGCTAAATGTTATGTTTGAGATATTATAAACGTCATTTTGCAGTATTATTCTATTTTTCAAAAAATATACGTTTTTTATAATATCTGTCACGTCATTAAATGTATATTATATTGTTTAATACGTTTGTTAATACACAGGTTTTAAATCATTTCTAATGATGGTTTTTGAAAAATCGGTAAGTTTTTGAGTTTATGGGAACAAAAAATGTCAAATTTTTCGACAACATTCTAACCAAATTTTCTCAAAAACTATGGAAAATTTTTCCGTAAAATTTTGCACAATGGAAAAGAGATCAATTCTCGCAGATACTCTGAAACTTGATTTCGATCAAGATATTTGGGGCACTAAAAATACAAAATGAAAAAATGCCGAAATAATGTAGGCGTTTTTCTAATCACACACACAGTAAAAAGTATCTATTGTACAAATCCGAGAAGTAAATCATCACGTTAATTGAAACGTTTTCTATATCTTCAATTTTATAACACTTTGCCAAATTTTTGTAATGTATTATCGCAGATGTGATTTTTTTGTATTCGTTCGCCTAAGAATTCGCTAGTGAATTACGGTTACGATGGCACGAATTTTGTTATTAACAAATAGTTTGTTTTGAATATGAAGAACATGCAGCATTGGAGATAATTTTAAAGTGATTTTTAAAGTGATTAACACGTGGAGTGGTGTTTAAGTGTTGTCATAGGCAATAGTTAAGTAGTGAGTGTATTTCAAGTGCATTATTTGAAATTATTTATTACTGAAATTGTTTTATAACATTTTTGGTTCAGAACGAAAATATTGCAAGTGTTCTCGTACCTATATTATATTATATATAATAATAATATATAATAATGAAGAGAATCTGCTAAAATTTAAGTTGTTCAAAAATAAAAGAAAACAACAAAAGCGGCTCACGGTAAATATTGACGCTATGTTTTCACGTTCATCATTATAGTTTGTAGATAAAAGTTCGTGATTAGTGAAATTATTGGTTTCCTACGAGAAAGTCTGCGCCATTCTGTAGCATAACTACTTTCGCGGTTGCTATACGTAGCTTCAATTTCTTTAGGTCTGGTTATCAAATCCATAGCGTTTGTGTCCTTGAGACCTTGCCATCTAATTTTACTGTTCCCTGCTCTAAAATAGGGTTTGATATTTTCAGGACTATTAGTGTTTTCCTCTTTTTCTTATACATGAACATTTATTAACGGTACATCTACACAGATATTAAGTTATAAAACATTCTCAGTTGACTTCAACAAGAAATGCCTGATTTGTTTTCACTTCACACATATACAAGGCACAACTCTTATAGTAAGAAGTAATTAATATTAAAAGTGGTTCATATGTGGTTGAGGTTGGTTATGTTTTGTCTTATTATTGGATTTGGAATTTTCATCCCGAGACTAAGCAAATTACGATACCATCAATTTGGAAAATTCCGCTATGTGCATATTTGCAGAAATGTGGTGTCTCAATATTTAATTCTGACAAACATATTACATATTGTTTTAACTCCATATTGTGAAATTAAAACACAATAAAATCTAGAGGAAACCAAGTTCAATTATTTAACTCTGAGCAGACGGAAAACTAAGCAGCTCTCAGAGTCAGACTTCTCAATTCAATGTTCTTCAATATTCTTTTTGATGTTACTTCCTTCCTGTGGAGTTTAAACAATAATTTGAAGAACCAGTCCACCACCGGACAGGCGATCGCTCGCGCGCCTGCCCCACAGTCGATCAGCTGCGGATGACACGGGACCTGGGCTGGTGTGCAAATAATGCAATGGTTCCGCACGACCAGCCTCTCCGCTTGACGGCCCTGAATCAGACACTGACTTACATCTCGACACTGGCGGTGTTTCCTAATTATCGCGAACCCCGCACTGCTGATATTTTTACGTTCCTTATTCGGTGGTGGTGGAATTTACATAGGTAGTAGGGAAAAAAGCTGGGTAGTAGAGGTTTTCTTTGGAAGAACCAGACGTTTATTTTTGGTTTTCTTTGGTTTTAGTAAAAATAAAACAATAATAGGTGCTTTAAACGAAGACCGTAGTTCCTGAACGAAGAAAGAATTTGTGGTGGTCTCACACAATGCACAGACCATCTGTATAAGTTATTTCCCTAGTTTCTTGAGTCTGGACTTGATTTTTGGTTTTGTCACACCATTTTCTCGGCTGTTATCTAATGGCATCTAAACGTCTTATCAGGGTCTTTCACGGTCACTACCTCACGTCTGAGACATTATCAATGAAGAGCACATTCACGATGTCAGAACATTCTATAGACCTATCAAGGTCATATACCTTTCATTTTTGTATTACATGTTATTTGCCTCGTGTTTGGACAAAAAGGTATGACTGTTGTTTTCATAATTTTACAGGAGAGAAAGAAGAAAATTGAACCCCTCCTGGCTAAATGAATGCGGATATACTTACATAAATATTATTTAGATATAAAGATATACATAATGATATAAATGATATAGATGTAAATGATATAAAATGAGTTGAACTTATCTCTAAAGAACAAAATAAATAATTTTGAAATAAAAGGAAAAATAGCTGCACTTAAATTATTCACTTATACCGTTTCATGAAAACACTCTGGTACTTATAGTCTTTCCCCCAATTATGGGCTATTATTTTTTTTCACTTTTTTAATAACTGGATTTTATTGAAGCGTTTAAGAAATTTTCTTCATTCCATCTCTGTGCTGGCATAATTGTTCTGGATGTGGGATCCATCTCTCCTCAAGAACACGCAGATTGCACACACATAAAATCTTAATAAAATTTAAAAAAATAATAAAATATCAATAAGTAGTAACAATAATGATTTACAAGTAATGAATAATATAAAATATTATTTTTTTATTTTTCATTGTATTATTTTTCGGGTTCCATCAGTATGACAGACCAAGAATAGTTATCTATAATCACACTGCGTAGCGCACACGCACTGACTCAGTTTCGGAATCCGATTCATTCGTAGCTGCCCTTCACGCGTGTGGGACAGCACTGTTGAGGAGCGATGACGTTTTTGCCCTGCGCTAGGTTGAGTTTCACCCGGAAACAATGGAAAACGCTATACGTTACAATTATCTCTGTTTATCAATGTAAGAATGTAACTGAAGCTTGTCGGGCTTAGTAGTCGTCGAAATTTTGTATTTAATCATATAAAAAATTAGACTGAAAGATAAATATAAAAAATCTGTAGGGAGGAAATATCCCTTATTAGATCGTTGTCGTCTTTATATATTCAATAGATACATCTAATTTCATTACGTAAATGCAAGCAATTGGTATTCTTCTTGAATTACTTTCTTAAATATTTGACTTTCCAGCAGAATTAAAATCATTTTAATTCGACATATTAAAATACTGTTACCTCTTATTTGAGCTTAATTAATGGCGTTACTATAACGTTCTCCGACGATGCAGTTACTTCTTCCGGAGTAGCTTCCTCGGTTGGGTCCGTAAGCAAAATTGATGCGACCTAGAAATTTCTCTTATTAAATCAAGAATTTAGTTTTGAAAAATTAGGGTTGTCAACGCAAAAGAGACACGCGTCATTTTTATAGAGTTGTTTATGCTATCCATGAACAAAGTTTAATAGAGAAACCTTAATTCATTTCGAATATTCGTCAGTTTGTAAACTATACTGTGACATACCAATATGTCACTGAATATTGTACAATTATTTATTATAAATGGCGTCAATTAATGGGGATAAATTATGTGAATACGCTAGCATAGCAACGGTAAGCGAGCCGTCGTCAAGGTCAACATATTCATGCAGTGACAATCGCGGAGACGGCTAGTTAATTCTATATAGAATTCTGGGATTGGCCGAAAAAGCAGTGACAGTCGTGAAGACGGCTAGTTCGTTTTGCAAGAAATTTAGAGATTGGCTAGGTACGAAAGTACATCAAATGTTATCTGCAAATAAACAATCGAATTTATGAACCGAGCTTTGCAGGGCTGAAAGAATACGAGAGACATTCATTCTGACTGATGCCGTGCTCATGAACGGATCGTGCTCCAATTAATGTTAGGAGTTTTTTTTCTTTGGGGACTTGTAAGCATCTACTAGGGAATGGATATTGAGAGAACATCAAAATTGGAACTCTAAGTGTGACAGTGGAGCTTAAAATATTTCATGTGAACGAATTGGAGGGACATTGAGGGCTTGGGCGAAGTTGTCAGTGATTGGACTGGAACGTTAGCAGCAAATAGTTTGTTGATCTGATGAACGGTAATTGAAGTGAGCTTCCGAGAAAAGAAGAGAGAAGATGGTGTCTGGACCTGAGGACAGCGGCGTCGAAGATGGATAAAGATGGCCGAAAAAGCGCGCGAAGACATAAGGTTGGAACGGTCATGACAAACATTTAATTTTATATTGGGTAAAGTTAAACAATACCAAAAATTGTTTTCAATTGTTAATAAATTTCCATGTTTTCGTGAAATGAATATATGATTTTTCATTGAGCCAATTCTAGCAATAAAGTAGCAAGATAGATAGATATTTGCTTTTCAGATTCCTCGACCGAGTTTGTTTGAGTATATATTGCAGTTTATTTAAAAAATGGCGCACCAACTGGGGCCGATTTTCTTTTAAATTAGTCAGATTATTTCAATACTACGTGAGGAAGAAGTAACCTGTCAATCTAGGCCATTTCCTCCCCGCTGAATTGCCTTGTGCACTGAAATCCCGCCCTGCGAGATGCCTGAAGTGCCCATGCGCCAACGGGCGCACACGCGGACCCCCTAATTCCTAGCGGTCCTCTGCACCCGTTACGCCCAACCCTTCCGCCCGCATTTCCAGTTTCAAAGCCGCCTTCTAACTCCGAAATGGAGGGGGCGTTGGTGTGGTATTGTAATCACGCCCTGGGTTGCCCGTCGCATCTTCCCCTCCCATTTTATAGCCAATAAATATCCGATTGGCTGAGGCGATGGAGGCGGCAGGGGTGGCATTGCAAAGGCGATGACTGTGGAGATGATGGCTAAAATGACAAGACGAAGATGCAGGTGGTGTGGTGGTGAGTGGGGGAGGGGGTCGGTCAGCGACGCACCATAAGGCTCATGACGAATGGACTCATCAATTATTGCGCGCCGGCCGGGCCTTGTTAGCCCCGCAAGTCGTCGATCGCCTCTTCGGAAAACATCATGAATAATAGCGGCACCACCGCTGGTACACTCCTGACGCGGCGGGCGGGGGACGGGCGGGGGCGGGCGGCCCGGAGAGCGCGGGGGCGGAGGCGGATGGACGGGTGGTCGCGGGGCCGCAAGGGTGGAGGCGGATGGGCGGGCGTGCGAGCAAGCTTTTGGATGTGTGGGTGGTTGGGCGGGTAGCCTGGCGGATGAGCTTGTGGGTGGGCGGGTTGGTTGGATGGGCGGGTGAGTGAGTAACGGGCGGAGGCAAGCGGAGGCGGGCGGAGGCGGGCGGAGGCGGGCGGAGGCGGGCGGAGGCGGGCGGAGGCGGGCGGAGGCGGGCGGAGGCGGGCGGAGGCGGGCGGAGGCGGGCGGAGGCGGCTGCGGGCGGAGGCGGGCGAGCGGAGGCGGGCGCGCGCGGGGGGCGGTTGGGGACGGTGAGCGGGGAGCGGGCGTTGGCGGGCGCGGTGGCAAGGGCAGGGGGCGGGGGGCGAGTGGAGCGCACGTGGCGCCAGGGAGCGAGAGGCGGGCTCCGCGGGGACAGTGGACGCCGAAGAAGTGCCAAGAGGGGTGCGTGGAGGGGAAGTTCCGAACGCAGTGGATTGGAATTAGGAAGGCCGACAGGATGAACGATTCATGGAGTGGGCGAGGAGACCGCACAAGGCAGGACGCTTCATGCGGAAGTTGGTGACCGGATGAGAGCGTTGGATCCGCGAACTATGAGGGATGAGGAAGGACGATTGGATGAAGTGCGCTTCGCAGAAGAATGGAGATGGATAATTGTTGAAGAAGAAACAAAGCGTTTACCTTCTTTTGGAAAGTGTTTCTTGTTAAGAGTCGTCAAAAAAATGAAATAATAGTACGGAAAATAATACGGAAAGCTTTCTACTCGGGTTTGGGAATTCGAAAGTACATAAACGGTTCTCATTCAATACCCTAATTATTTTAAAAAATACTAACATTGTAGTTCAATAGATGATCACAGAGATTTGAGCTTTCATTGCACTATAAGACAATGAAGACCACAAAAACAAAAGGTATATCCATTTCCATTTAAAACTCGTAAATATTCAAATATTTTACATAACCTTCATCAGTAATTTAATAAACTCTCCACAATAATAGTCCAATAAATGGCCTGTTCGCTATATTGATGCGAGGTTGTAGCCTTCTCAAAAGGTCATGCTCTATGGGAATCGCGTGACACTCTTCTATTCGAATGGTTTTACCTTGGTTTGGTGCAAGTACGTACGACGTTCCCAGAAGTTGCACTCTACCGTTACGTAAGGGATGGTAATTTGGAATAAAAGTAGTTGTTTTGGAGGTTAGAGGAAACTGTTAGGATCTGAGAAAATCTTATTAATCTTTGTGTAAGTAAAGGTGTAGGGCTGTTGGTAAATTCATGAAGAGAAGTTTGTGTGTGTGTGTGAGCAGTTTGTATAAACGACAAATGATTTACAAAGTGATTAGGTTGAATTTACCACATGAATGTAAATTGAGTCACAGATTAAATTAGATTTTTATAAAAATAAAATTTTTAATGCAATTAAGTTGTCATTATTGATCGTTCAATTCAGTTATCCTATTATATTTATGGCATTGGTCATTTAAAATAAGAATTTAACTAACTTACGAACTTTCTTTATCTCTGTAGTTTCATTTTTGCTTCAGTAACTAAAGCGTTACACAATTCTTTTTATTTTGTTTACTAAAGAATTGTTTGTAGTTTTCATGGTGTAGTCAACCCACTTTGTAAGATTATTATTTTGAAGAGTACAGTAAGTAGTACAGTGATATTCTTGAGTTCTGTGCTGGTCAAGCTAAAAAGACCCCATGATACTAAAACCTAATTTAAATCTGAATCTCATTTCCAATGGGGAAAAGGTAATTATATAGCGGGTCTTTATCGTTCTCGCAATCCATGACTGGAAACACCACCTCTTGTTGTGAAAACTTGAAATCTCGTGAAATATAGCAGCAGGACACTAGATGGTTCTATTGCGTAGGGATCGTCAGAAGCTGAAAAGTCCACATTGAACATTTTTACACTCTAAGTAGATCAAAAGTGAAATTGGCTGCGAGGCGTTGTAAAGGCTGCGAGGCGTTGTAAAGGCTGCGAGGCGTTGTAAACTAAGATGCTTAGGACTGCTTAGTCGTGTGAAATTGGAGGAAAGTGGAAACTGTGACCTCGTCAATGAAGCCAGAGATCTCTCGATAAATTCGACGACCCAAGGATAATTACTATTATTATTATTATTATTATTATTATTATTATTATTATTATTATTATTATTATTATTATTATTATGTGCAGTGGCGTGTAGTGCAGTGATATGAAGTTGAGAGAAACGAGTGTGTCAGAATCACATTAAAACGTGATTGGCAAAAGTGATTGGCAGTATGGTGAGGTGAGACGAGGCGAGGTGAAGTGAAAGGAAGTGAAGTGAAGTGAAGTGAACTGAAGTGAAGTGAAGTGAGGTGAAGTGAAGTTAAGTGAAGTGAAGTGGAGTGCTATGGAAACTTGCACGGTGAAATGTTTATGTTAATTTGTAAAGTGTGTAAAATTTGTAAAATTTTGTATAGTTGTTAAGTTCTGTAATGTTTAGTTAGTGCATTCTGCCACCAAGTTCTGGAACTTATTTGCAGAATTAGTAATAAATAATTGATAGCAAGAGGGCTAGGCTGCTCCCTTGGGCGAATTAGGCACGTGACAGAGGCGCGCACGTGCGCATGAGGAACGTGTTCTGGAAGGGAGGCGACCTGATTCCGAAGAGCCAACGGTAGGTAAAATTTTAGTTTACTTTTTTTACGTATAAATACAGTTTTTTTGCATAAATGCTTTTTTTACGACTTTTTTACGATTTATGTATTATTTTTATATACAATGCAAAGGTGTCGGAAGATCCGTCATGGTCCAACGTGACCATTGATTACAGAAATCTTCAATTCACGTCTTGGTATTTTAAAATACAAGAGAATTCCTAAAAGTATATCAACTGATGTTTCTCCATTTCCTTATTTCATAAATATCAGACATGTTCTGAGAACATGGTCGATACACCGAGGGCACCGTAGTTTTAAGTGGAAATAAATATAAATTCCTAGAAGGTTTCAGTGTTGCTAGTGTTGCTGGTGTTGGACGTCTAAACTATATGCCAATCACATCATTAGATGTTGAGAGATCCTTCTCCGCATTGAAACTGATTTTGTCTCCTAAACGTCGCAAATCTGAAATTGTGATCCTTGAAAAGTTGCTGATAATATGCAAATATTACTGGTTAATGCAAAGTATTAGGAATAAAATGTAGAAGAGTTGTAAATATGTAAATCTAGTTTTACATTAAAATGTACGAAATTGTTTTGCGCATTTAAGTTTACAAAATAATGTAGACAAACATTACAAACAATATTTTTAATTTTATTGTGTATGTAACATATTACAGTGCATTTTTTCTCCTTGTTCGACATTTTCAGTGCCTTTTTAGGTGCCAACAGACGATTTTTAGTGCCTAAACATCCGATGTCTAATTACGTGGGTAATAGATCGAGTAAAGAAGTTCACGAACTAATCCTCTAGTGTGAGAGAAGAAGCTCAAGTTGCGGCCACAAGAGTTGCGGAAAGTGACGGAAGGGGAGTGGTACCCCTGCTTTTGTGCGGTTTGGCGCTGCAAGGCTACCCGGCCGGCGGACGGTGAGTATGAGGCGATCGGCGGAGCCTGGATTAAAATAATTCTGGCCATGTATAGATCTTCAACTCGATTCTTTTCCATTCATCTTCTGGTATTTGTCGCGAGATAGTGATGTAAGGTGGTATGTGATAGTATCATCTCATTGTACGAACTCTTTAAATGGGAGGCAGCTTCAAAGCTTAATTGCGGTACTGGAAAATTACGAATTTCAGCATATTTTAATTATACATTTTAAGATTTTATCATTTCATTTGTCTTCTCGGAATCGAATGTCACCTGTAAATATGACTCCCGGTATTCCACGTAACGCATTCTTGTGTCGCGGACCGAAATTTCCCTCCAGGTGTGCGTTCTGAAATGTGTTTCTACGTGGGCCGGTACCCGGTGCGCGTTCAAGAACGATCGCTTCATCGATTGATCGGTTGGTTAGTGATTCCGGGCGCGTCAACTACTAAGGTCTTTAGACCCGTAAGTGCAGTTTATATTTTATGAACTGCATGGCGGGTCTAATGACCTTAGCATGGCTATCGAAGGTGGCGGTGACCTTCCCCCGCTGCATGGCGAGATCCGGCGCCGACATGCACTTCGGCTTGCGGAGTTACCCCAACCAGGTGCGTCTTCCGAGCGGGGTATCGCCCCAGCGGGCTGTGATGAGTAGTTTTTCGTGATTTCTCTGACCAACACAGGGCGAATACCGAGCAGCTAACAAACGGGCCAAGAACCGCGCGCGATCATTCTTTCGTCTCCCATGTCCTATCCTTATCTCTTATTTACACACACAAACACACACTTATATGCACTACACTTCCTCACGTGTCGGGAGACCAATCGGCAGCATAGAGCTTGTCCCGAGTGGGGCGGTGTCTTGCTGGTGGGAGATACTTGGTTGTAGAAATCCACGTATGTGGCGGGTAGGTCGGCGTTGGATCTCGTCATCTAGCTGGGAAGATCACCGCCATTTCCCGCGATAACGAACATGTACTACACTTACTGAAGTAATGACCTGAGCAAATGACGCGCCTGGAATTACTTACCAATCAATCAATATAACTAATCCACATAACACAATAATATAATTTTCCACACATTATAATAATATGAGTATATTAATTGGGTAAATTGTAATGTATAATTTATTACATTTTTCAATGTACATAGAAATATTTAGGATTTTTTATAAAAAGTGTTTTTCATAAAAAATTATTTCTAATTTGTGATCTTTTACACATATTTGGATGATTGTGATTTTATGGAAATTTAAAATCAATCTAAAATGTTTTAATATTTGTTATTTAAGTAAGTAATATAACTAAAATGAAATTAAAAATTAAATAATTTTCATGTTACACTTATCTTTATTTTATATTTATTTACAATAAATTGTTGGAAAGTTTAAGGTTCCTTATTAATAAAAAAATGTTTTCTATTAAAAAATGTACCATTATTAAAAAAATGCATGATTAAAATATTGTGCAATGTAAATGATGTGCCCTTTAATAAATAAGTTAAGCAAAAAAATTGGAAACTTGTACCAATTGTAAACTTTTAGTGCTGTTTTAAGTTATCCAATGTTCAAATCTACTTTGTTTTTCAAATGTTCAATTGGTTTTAATTGCTACTGTGTACTTTGTTGTGTAATAAATTTGGACATTTCATTAATTAAAATGAAGGCAAACCATAAGAATAAGTGGATTTGGAAAACCTTGTGAAAATTAAGAAAATTGTTTTTTACTTCTGAAGAAAAAATGTTTAAAACCGAACTTAGATGTTGCTACAATATGAGAATTTGTAATTTCTTCTAATAAAACTGTAATAAACGTGTTTATTTCTGACTTACTTTCAAGTACTCCGTCGTTGAGGCATCGTAAGATACCTTGCACGTGTCTGGAATTATTCCACTGAGGGCTAGAGGAGAGATGTTTTGTGGTGAATTTAAAATAATTAAGTAATTAATACACCATGTGGCTATGAACTGCAATGTAGCAGTCCGTGTCTTTTCTGCAGAAATGCTTCATGACAGTGTCCTAGACAAAATTTTCTTTAACATAATTTAACAGCATGTCAAATGCTGCTCTGTCAATTCTTAAATAGCTTTGAAAATCGTCCTAATGGTTCTCCTTCAATTCTTTCAATAATGGCATAAATTCCGCTCTGTAATCTCACACCCAAACACTGTGTTTCTTCATACCATTCACTTGCTCTTCGTACACTACTATGACGGCCAACTTTTACGATTTGTCAAATGGTAAATAGTAAAAATACTAATTAACTACCTAATCTACTATCTAACGAATGTAGGTTCACTAAAGTACAGGATAATATGCACACGAAAATTAAGCAACCAACTACAGAACAGAACACGAACATCAAAGAGTAGCAGCGGCGTGGGCCATCAGATCTCCGAAATTCCAAGCGCAGCACAAGAGCGCGTTCTAGAACGGTTCTAGTAGCTACTCTCGGGCGCTTTTACTCGAACCGTTCTGAAGCGCGCCGAGTGGCAGTAAAAAGAACCACATTTGTGCGCACCACGGCTCTACCCGCGCACTTTCGCGCGCTCTAGCTGAAGGTTACGAAAGTTCCACTCGTACGCGCGACTGAGAATGCTCGTGAGTGATGTTTTTCACTCCTCAGAGATGCAGATGTCTGTACTTGGGTTTTTCTAACGTGGCAGCTGAGGGTAATATCTCCAAGATGGAATTCGGCACGATGTTCTGAGCCATTCTCAGTCCTGTCGCAAGATGTCGCGTGATAGCGACCGCATCAAGTAGTGCTGCAGATCAAGCGACTCTAGCGGCAGCACTGAGAATGATTCAAAACGTCGTGCCGAATTCCATCTTGGAGATACTACCCTCAGCCGCCACGTGAGAAAAACCAAGTACAGAATACGTGAAGTGCCACAGCAGTGGAGTAATGTTTGGGCCCGCAATGCGGGAGGGCCTAAGTAAAACAGGGACTATTATTAGAAGATAATTTTATTATTTAAGGTACTAACACTACTTTTTGTTGCAATACAGTTCTATAAAGAGGATAAAACCTTTGCAGGGGGGCAAGCACTCATTTCGTTACTCTACTGTGCCACAGGTTCAATACCAGGGAATGGATGCAGCTCGGAGAAATGAAACTTCGAAGATGTTGAGTTTCACAACGCAGATTTATTAATAATACAGGTTTACAGTACATATTCTAATTTATATGGCTGAAATGAATATAATTTAGATATCGAGAGTTTTTAATGTCTCGAGCCTAATGGTGCCTTTGTTAGGCGACTCCACATTTCTATAACATACTTATTCATTACACTTCTGACTGAAAATAAATGTCTCTTTGAAATGTACAATGTCAAAGAAACCAGAATTTTTGTTGGCCGGAACATTTCCCACGGTCAGAAAATGTCTCACTATACTACCATAGTTTTTTTTAAAGTGGCGTCTCAAAGTTATGCGCGAAAGCAGGGGAGGGAAGGCAGACTCCAATAGGGAGCTGCAACGTCACAATAGCTCTGACTTTTACTGCTCCTTATTGGAGTCTGCCTTCCTTCTCCCTCTTTCGCGTGTGACTTTGAGACGCCACGTTGAAAACATCGAAGAATAAAACTCACAATGCCATCGAGTGAATGAATGGAATGAAATAAAATATTCAGTGGACGTGGCAATTTCCCACGTTCGTGATCCGGAATGGTTTTTCGAAAACATTGTTTGTGGCGCAATAATACAACTATTGGAATTGCGACATAACTCGCATAAAGGGCCCTAATGACTGATTTTATTACCAGATCTAAGCATCTCAAAAGTCGTACAGTTTTCCACAAACCATCAGGATCATGAGTTTTCTTAATATTGAAATGTAGAAGAAAGATTGAAAATTGGAAAAGAAG
Organism: Teleogryllus occipitalis; assembly: GCA_011170035.1. NCBI lineage: Eukaryota > Metazoa > Arthropoda > Insecta > Orthoptera > Gryllidae > Teleogryllus > Teleogryllus occipitalis. Next base: position 31,063 of record BLKR01006208.1, read on the forward strand.
ACAGACATTCAGTTTCATAGTGAAGTCGTTTTGGAAAATGTTTTGGTTTTACAAGTTTTAGGCAATATCTGTCAACTTGTTCATTATTTTAAGGAAGTGTCGATAAATGTGTTTTAGTTGAAAATTAACAATCTTCTAACAGATTAACAAACCATTAGTCTATTGGTAATCCCCTCTCACACTTCTGCATATTAATATGTCTCACTATGTTTCTTTGCCGGAGGGTAGATGGTCACTTTAATTTCTCGTACTTTGTAAGAAGGACCGTAAAACGGCAAATTTTCACCAGAAAAAGTCTTATGCTCTAGTAACGAAAAAGTGGATAAATCCTGTTTCTATATAGTAAATTACTTTCTTTAACAATATTTACAGCCAGAATCCATGTTTTGAGGCTCCTTGAATCCGAAAAATCAAATGATGGCAAAACGTCTGTTTGTATGTGTCAGTCTGCCTGTCTGTGTGTCTTTGTCTGTCTGTTGGCCTGTTTCTGTTGGTGTTTGTGTATGTGTCTACCCGTCTGTCTCTTCGGCCGTCTGTGGTCAAAGCTAGCGCCCAAACCGTTCAACTGATTTTCCCCAAAATGGATATATCCTCATTGATCTGAAATAATTCAGGGGAGTTTGGCTGAGAATTCAAGAAGCTTTGAGAGTTTCAACAGGTTATTTGGATGTTTGAGAGTACTTAACTTGAAGCCTGAAAAAAGTTTTAAATCTTCAATTTGTTTTTATTAAATTTAAAAATTTCTCAAATGACAACTGAAATATGCCTCACGATAGATAAAATAAACACTGGTTTCTTTGAAATTGTCTTTATTTGTTAAGGAACTAAGAATTCTCATTCACAATGTTACATGATAATCATTTTATATCCTGTCGTAGGAAGCAATGACGAAACATATGTATCCATAGCGGGTGCTCTTTCATCCGTTGCGTGCACGAGTAAACGTATAGGGCTGGCCGATAATGGCTATCATATGCAGCTATCAAGATCTCATTTATTGCCTCGCACAGTGATGTGACTGCTGTTGTTACGCAACTTCATTAGCGATCAAATTTCCTGGGTCGGGTTAAAGGTTTTCTGAAACGGTATTACGTGCGTAAAAGTTCATTACAGACAAAAATGGTCACAGATTCAAATTGTCGATAGCATTGCACCTGGAACTGCTGCTCCATAATGTTCCATCGGAGATACAGATTTTGTATAACATTAATTTACAAAACAGCGCTGTTAGTTTGGATCAAGGCTGGCCAAGGATCAAAATCAATTGCGTGGACAGCTGTAGAAATGGCTGATATTGTGTAAATGGTGATCTCCGATCATATTATTTACCTCTAAAGCCGTAATTTACAGGAGATCCCGCTACGTATTTACAGATATGTTTAATTTTTACAATTAATAAAAATGTGTAAATGCATATGAAAAATATTAAAAACATTAAACTTAATTTATGATTTGAATAATTATTAAAATACATCAAATCTATAAATAAGATTTTTTTATATAAAAATATTTAATAAGTATACCAAAGATGCCCCCTTTCCAAACTACGAAATTATCTTTCACAAACGTGTGAGTCTTGTGCCATCCTCTGCAATTTTTGGGGCCACGATTCGTGTACTGTGTAACCTCTCATGACATTACAGTATCGTGTGTCAGTAGCTACTGTTAGCATGAAAGCACTTATCTTCATTTTGGAACTGTCACAAAAAAGGATAAAATGTATGAGATTTATTCAATCGCTGGGTTTTTATTTACTTGGATCTGCTTACGCTTTCAGACAAATTATAGTTGGGATGAGACGTTTGACACAAGCAACACTCTTTCATTTATTGCAGTTGTAACCGTCGCAACTATATCTCCGTTTCTCGCGTTAGGAGGTGCCGATGCCGAGATACGCTTTGAATTCGGCAATTGTTCGTATGTGTTGTAAAATACACTCCCTCTGTTCTCTGTTACTCATGAACTATAATGTCAGGCCATTCCCTTATCCCACGGTCACCATTCCTTTCCCTTCATTACCAATTCATGATCGTACTGCCTACCACATATTGAATTCCCTTAACCCAGTAAAATTCTTAGCACTACCAGTCGCGTATATGATGTTACATAGAATGTTACAATAAATGCTACAAGCTTCTAGGAGATGTCAGGAGATCGAAAATGATAACTTTTCGCCAGTGAAGACGTAATACGAAATTTCATCTAACGGACTTACACATATTACATTTTCCGCTGAATTTTAGGGAAATTCTTAGAAGTTTTTAAAGGGGGCGCGTTTTAATGTGAGCGAGCACCAACCCCTTAGAAATTCACTTGCTTGTCAATGTGCGCAAGTGTTATACAGAGGAAAGCGCGTTGCGTGCAAGGGAACAGGCACTCGGCACCCGTCAGAGCGACAAGTGCGCCACGAAATCATTCCGAGGAAAATATTTGGTTCGCCAGACAGAGACCAAGTAGCTGAATAAGAATGCAGTCTCAAGGTGTCGGAACCCGAGAGCGGTGGCTCAGAGCATCAACTGATGTCACTGCAGCGCCTCTAACCGGGAGGTCCTAGGTTCCCACTCCCTACGGCGGCAGGATTTTCGACACTAGCTTGTCAGCTAGGTCGAATCCAGTCGCTGTCTGGAGGAGAATTCTAGCGGCCGGCTGCTCTGATCGGTAGTTGTACGTGGTTTCTCCGGTCAACACTAGGCGAATGACGGAGCAGTAACCTAACAAACGGGCCACGAAGAGCGCAGGATATTTCCTACCTCTTTCTTGTTCAATCCTCACCTCTTACACATGCAGTTACTTAGAGATTATCCCGGCTGGGGCGGTGCCCCGCTGGTGGGAGATACCTGGTTGCGGATAACACCGTCAGTCGATGGTATGTCGGCGCCGAATCTCGCCATCCAGCGGGGGTAGATCACCACCATTTCCCGATGAAAAACATGCACTACACCTACGGGACTAATAAACTCAGTAGTTGACGCAACCGGAATCACTATCAATCAATCAATCGGTAAACCTCCGCTTTCCCTCCCCTTCTACGAACATATTGGGTTGTAGATTAGCCCGATCGTCTGAACGGCGTTATCCTGACTAAATCGCTGCCGCCAAGTAATGAATGAGATTCCACATAATAATCTCGGCCGGCCGGCCAGGATAGCCGAGATTGCTAAGGCTGAAGGGCCGTGGTTGCGTTGACTTGAAGGGTCTCGGGTTTCTATCCCGCTCCGAATGCTATTCCGCTATCGTTATCCCAAAGTTATAAAGTAAATGTTAAATTAAAGTGGTTGCTATATTATCGCAGCAGTTAAAAAGCAACATTAATTAAAATTAAAAAAAACCTCAGCACGGGTTTCCGCCAGAGGGTGAGGCAGCTAACCTCTTTTGTTTTTAGGTAAAGAAACTTTTCTTTTGTTAATAGTTGGTTGGTTGATAATTCCAGACGCGTCAACCGTTAAGATCATTAGTGTGTTGTTCCGCTATCGTTATAACAAAGTTATAAAATCAATGTCAAATTGCAGTGGTGGCTATATTATCGCAGCAGTTGCAACCATAATTAAATTGAAAAAATCTCAGCACGGTTTTCCGCCAAAAGTTGGGGCAGCTAACATATTTTTTTAAGAAAAAGGAGCTTATCTTTGGTTAATGTTTGGTGATTCCTGGCGCGTCAACAGTTTAGATAATTAGTCCCGTAAGCGTAGTGCATGTTTTTTCCTCGGGAGATGGCAGTGATATTCCTCCGCTGGATGGCAATTACCGGCGCCGACCTACCTTCGGCTAGTGGGGTTTCCCCCTAACCAGGACTCTCCCACGAGCGGGGCACCACCCCAGCCGGGACAAGCTCTAAGCTCCCGACCGGATGTGGTAGTGTAGTGCATGTTAATGAAGAGTGTGTGTGTGTGTGTGTGTGTGTGTGTAAGGGGAGAGGATAGGACAAGGAAGAGGAAGGAAGGATCGCGCGCGGTCCGTGGCCCGTTTGTTAGGGTACAGCTCCGGCATTCGCCTGGTGTTGATCAGAGAAGCCACGGAAAACTGCCGATCAGAGCTGCCGGCCGCCAGAATTCTCTTCCACGCAGCGACTGAATTTGACCTAGCTGAAAAGCTAGAGTCGAAAATCCTGCCGCCGTCAGGACTCGAACCTAGGACCTTCAGGATAGTGGCGCTGCAGTGATATCAGTTGATGCACTGAGTTACCACTGCCGGTTATTTAGTTAAGGTTGTTTGTCTGAAAATAAACATTTCTGTCTTCGCCTTACGCTCTGCGTATACAGTAGTGTCACTAATTGATTCTGCACAGTCTTTTATGTGCACCGTCTACTATAGTCGAGATGATATAGACATTCTGGGCGACCTTTGTTTACGCGGCGCATGGGGTGCTTGTCAATTGCAATGGGGAGCCGTGTTGTGTGGGATTTTTTTATTCTTCCCGCACTGGACCAGTACTATCCGTATTCGGTACTTAATTCAAAAACTGTTAGGCGTTTGGAAGTCAATGAGTTACTTCTTATTTTCTCTTCGTAAGAAATACGGCAACGTTTCGTCAAAAAACGTATTGCAGAGCTCTGGTGAAGACAAAGTGTAAATTATTTTTTCTTTGTGTAGTAAATTGCTTTCTCTAACACATTAAGTAGTCAGAATTCATGTTTTGTGAGTCCTTGTTGGGAATAATCGGTTGACGGCAATTCGCCTGTCCATCCGTTCGTCTCTCTTTCTGTCTGTCACTCTGTGATGAACCATAGTGCGTAAACCGTTCACACGATTTCCTAAAAAAATATTCCATGAACAATTTAAAAGAACTCAAGGTTCGCGTGTTTGAAATGGATCATTTGACTTTTGGTAGTACTTTAGATGAGTACACCTTTCTGTTCGTTATCAGTGATCATATGTGAAGGTAACTTCCCGCTCGTCTCACCGTCGGTCGTCGGATCTGATTCACGCCAATTACTTCAAGGTCAGTTCTGATGGTGCCTCCTCTGAAGAATGACGCTTTAGACCAGGTGTGCCAATCTCCGCCCGCGTGAGCTACTTACTGACTTGGAAGCCCGGCTCTTCTGCAAGCTACCACTCCCCCTCATTTCCCCTCCAGACCTAGAGAGGAGAATCACGCCATACAGGGAATGTAGGCGCAGATCATACTGGAAGTAATGACGAATGGTAGCTTCATACGCAAACATTTTGTCGAATGTTTTCTTGTAAACAACTGAGATTGAACACCTATATATTTCATTACTTATTAGGAACTTTATTTCAGACATGTTCATTTTATTTTAACATTTTAACTTTATTTCATTTTTGTTAATGGGCTGGAATTGTTTGAAAGGATAATTTTTCGTCTGTTTTATTTTGAGTTTTGTTTTATTAAATGAGTCTCTAAATTGTTGAATATGGCCATAATATTAAATTCCTCTTACTAGTGTATTGAGCAAATACCACAAACCCTAATAACTTACTTACCCCTCGACCTTGACATGCTTGCTGCAGTTTAACAGCATAAAAATATCTTCCATGACGCATAACATTAGTTTGATTGACAGCTTTGTCCCTTCCAAAATATGGGCTGCCGCCGGGAATCTTCCCGTCCGTCATTGAATGTTATGATTCCATAAGTTCGGTATCGGTGATAGTTGAAGCTGTTGAAGCATTATTATATCCCATGCATGGGTCGCCTGCAGCGTGATGTCAGTTAATTTTGCTTGGCCCGAATTGTTCTCGCACCCAATCCCCAAATTTTAAACTCGCTGACTGGCTGGTGGGATTCTACTACGTATCTCGATGCATGCACCTGTTCTTAGATGGCTGTATCTCAGGGCATCAATTGATATCACTGCTGTTCCTCTGACCGGGAGGTCCTAAGGTTCAAGTCCCGACAGTGGCAAGAATTTGGACACCAGATTCATAGCTAAATCGACTTCAGCCGCTGCCCGGAGTAGAGTTCTAGCAGCCGATTGATCGATAATTTTCCGTGATTTCTCTCATCAACACCGGGCCAATGTCGGAGGCCAGTAACTTAAAAAAGGCTCATGGTCCGCGTGCGATCACTCCTTCCCTATACTTGTCATATCCTCACCCCTTATATACACCCACATACACGTATTTGCATGAACTACACTTCGGGCGCCATCACCGCTTGCCGTCACTCGCTATCACCGCTACCTCTGTAGATTAAAAAGTTTTTAACAAATCGCACACGTGTAGTATCTAATATGTATGTATTTGGAGTTATATGTCGGTAGTCCGACTTCGACGGCCAGCTTTCGGTGTCCCTCTTGTGTGGGCCTAGTTAAATTCCCATGCTTGGCGGTAAAAGCGACATGAGGCGAATATGACCTATTCTCTTCACCTTAACTAGCAACATCCGCCGGAGTGAGCTTTCCTTCGTCACACAGGTACAGAAACTGGGACGACTTTAAAGGAAAGCTACAACTGCATTTCTGACCCGACCGGGAATCGAACCCGGGGTAGTGTCTAATAGATCTAGCTAAATGATCCTGTCCTGAGTGTTTCTAGGAGAGGTCCTGGGGTGGGGGCTGAGGATATGCAAGGCGCGCGGCGCGGCCGCCCCTGGGCCGGGACCAGCTGCCGGCGCGCGGGGGCGGCACCACGGGCGCGGAATATGCAAGCAGCACTGCGGGCGCCGGCACACAGCGCCTCGCCGCGGAATTAGCCACGCCCCCTTCCTCACGCTCCACTCCTGCACACCTTCCGCACGCTCCCACTTCGGCGCAGTCCGCTCCACCCACCTGCTCAGCCCTCCTTGGACACTATGGCGTCTCCAGTCACTCGACCAATACTCCACCTCCACCCCCATGCACCGTCCACACAGTTCACAGCCCCTCTCCCCACCACCACAACTCTCATCTCCGATGCACTCTCACTGCCCAATCAGCTTCCTCCATTCCCTCCGCCCCTGCACACCTTCAGCACGCTCGCACTTCAGCGCAGTCCACTCCATCCACCTGCTCTGCCCTCCTCGGACTGAAATGTCGTCTCCATAGTCACTCGACAAATCCTCCACCACCGCCCCCATGCACCATCCACACCTATGGGGCTCCCTCTATCCACAGTCCCTCTCCCCTCCGACGCACTCTCACTGCCCAATCAGCTCCCACCATTCCCTCCGCCCCTGCACATCTTCAGCACGCTCACACCTCTCCTCAGCAGACCGCTTCATCCACCTACTTTGTCCTCCTTGGCTCCTACGTCATCTCCAGAATCACTCGACAAATCCTCCACCGCCATGCACCTTCCACACCTATGGAGAAAGACCTTTCTTCCTCAGTCTACTGACCCTCCCCGCCCACCGCCTCCTCTCGCCCCTCCCCCCTCCAGCGCCCAATACGCTTCCCAAACTCCTTTCGCCCCCGTACACCTTCAGGTTGCTCCGCCCTCTCTCGCGCAATCGGTTCCATGCACCCACTCCGCCCTATTTGCCCTTAGTTGTCCCTTCTCTCCTCCTTCCATATATGAGACTCCCTCCGTCCGCTGTCTCCTCTTTCCACTCCACAGGTCCCACCGCCCAATCTTCTCCATTCACTCGCTCTGCCCCTTCTTTGCCTATACTTGCCCCCTCTATCTCTCCAGAATCTCCAGAGAAATCCTCCTCCTCCTCCACCCCTACGCACCCTCGACACCTACGGTGCTCCCTCCGTCCACTTCCCATCACCTCTTCTCTCCACTCCGCGACATCCCAACTGTCCAATCCGTTCACGGCTCTCTCCATTCTCCCTCGGACCTCTCCATCCTCACTCGCCACCTCCGCTGCCCCTCCACAACCCACCGACAACTCTTCCGCCGCCACCGCTTCCATCGTCCCAACTGCCTGATGTGCTCCGTCCCAACGTCTAACCTCCGGAAAATATGTAATGCAGATCAACTGATGGAATAAAATTTATTCCGGGCGTGTAATCTGTTAATGTGATACTCCAGTAAGTGTTGTACATATTTCTTCCTCGGGAGGTTCCGGTGATATTCTCCCAGAATGCAGAATGAAAGGATCTGGCGCAGATAAACGTGTCGGCTACCGGGGTTTTCTCCAACCAGGTATATCCCACCAGCGCGGTACCGCTCCGGCCTGGACAAGCTATAAATTTCCGATCGGTCTACTGCTATGTGTGGCTCTGCAGTGCAAGATAGTGTGTGTTGAAGTAAAGGGTGAGAATTGGACAAAGAAGAGGAAGGAAAGATTGCACGGGGTCCGTGGCTCCTTTGTTAGGGTACTCTTCCGGCATTCGTCTGGTCTTATTTGGAGAAACCATGGAAAAATACCGGTCAAAGCAGCCGGCCGCTAGAATTTTCCTCCAGACAGCGTCTGAACACCACTTACTAGCTAGATAGTGTCGAAAATCCTATCACTGTCGAGAATGGAACCCTTGAACCTCCCGGTCATAGGCACTGCAGTGACATCAGTTGATGACTGAGCTTCCTTTCCCTATATATGCATTTTAAGAATGTTTTTCAAATACGCATTCCACGCACCATGTATACCTTTTAAAAAGAGATTATTTTTGGAGATATTTCTTTCTCTCATAGATGCTTGTATGTCTCGTCATTCATATTAAAACACCTGAAAACCACATCTGTAAGTACATGTGTTTTCTACTTGTGCACACTCTCATTCCGAGAAAACAAGGATTAAAATCGCCTGTTGATACTTGCCCAAACACATGTGGGGCGCAATATGTTCACGTTACTTACCGAACCTCTAATCGTACTTGCGGGCGTCGCTTTGGAGGCCCTCGGCGCGGTGCTAATCCTGGCACTCGTAAAACCTGCTCCATTTCGCGATGCGTAATCCAGGATGATCTCTGGGGCGGCGCTTCTGCAAAAACAAGATTAGCGAAGAGGTGACTGGTCGCCTCGCCTCCGCCCGCCTCTGCCCGCCTCTGCCCGCGTCGCGCTTTCGAAAAGCGCGCTCTTCCCGCGGATTTGCGCATTAAGCCAGATGGCAAGCGCGCCTCGAACACTCTCCAGCGATCGATTCGTCAGGAGCATTCGCTCTCGCGATTTGCGGTCGCCTAAGCCTATGTGTAGGCCGGGCCCGGTCGCAAGCATCCGAGAATTTCCGCCATTGGGGATTTCCTGTTGCTGAAAACTAACTGCTTCTGTTAACGCGTATGCGCTGAAATTATTTCACATTTGGCGCCTGACTTCAAATAAAACAAATATGAGCTCTTCTTGGCATAAATTAAGAGCAAAGATAACGCATTTTACACATGCCACGCTCAAATTGTCCTTAAAAAAATCCGGAAAACTCCATTGAAGAACCGGGAGCGGTGGCTCAGTGCATCAACCGATGTCACTGCAGCGCCTCTGACCTGGAGGTCCTAGGTTCGAGTCCTGACGGCGGCAGGATTTTCGACACTGTCCTTCCTCTTCCTTGTCCTATCCTCTCCCCTTATACACACACACTAACATGCACTACACAACCACATATTCCGGGAGTCTGGTCGGGAGCTTAGAGCCTGTCCCGGCTGGGGCGGTGCTCCGCTGGCGGGAGAGTCCTGGTTAGGGGGAAAGCTCGCTAGTCGACGGTAGGTCGGCGCCGGATTTCGCCATCCAGCGGGGGAAGATCACCGCCATCTCCCGAGAAAAAAACGCACTACACTAACGGGACTAATGACCAAAGCAGTTGACGCGCCCGGAAACGCGAAAAAATCAATCAATCCATTGAAGAGAGTATAAACGACGTGTGAGCATAAACACGTAAAATATTCAAGCTACTTCGAAGTGTGTCAACAGAGCGCAGCACGGTCCAGGCCGACGGGATCGACGAATTCCTGTAACGGTACCTAATTTCTACATCGTTAGATCGCATTGTTCAAACCAACTTGGCGGATGACGTCTCCCATGAAGTGGAAGATTCTCTCGCATACCTCGACGCTGCTAGTACATATTGACGCTAGCTGCTTTATCGAAATTCCTTGGCGGCGACGTAAACATTTCACTCGGAGAGCGTACGATTCCGCGGGAAATAGTACATACACGAATGCAAACATGCACGCGAATATTTTGGATGAAAATCTGACAAAATAAGGCTAAGGATAGTGAAAATTTTCTTGAAATAGTGTTGGAAATCCGATTATAACACCGATGTGAGATGACAGTTTAATTGTTGCATTGCTAGAATCATTGGATACGGTGTAGAATCGCCGCCAACGAAAACTTTCTGTTCCCCACCAGCGAATGTAACACGAAGCATTGCTATTCTTTACCAGCTTCCTACACACGAAAGTGTTGAAATATTTAACAGAACCGTATAAATATATCACTACTATCAATTTTATTATTATTATTATTATTATTATTATTATTATTATTATTATTATTATTATTATTATTATTGTTATTATTATTACTAGCGTACCCGTGCGTGTACTCTCATGTGTAGATGAGTCTTTCTTGAATTGTTGAATCCCTTACAAAATGTCTGAAGTACAGTGGTTGGGGAATTATTGAACATTATAGAAAAAATAAATCTCGTTTGTGGTATTAGAAAACCGTACAAAACACACTATCACAACCTCTGGTGTTTGGCAGCTAAACGAAATCTCTTTGTCTGTCGGAGAACATGACCTGCCACACACTAATGTTTCACAAGTTGCCTATGAAGGGAAAATGTAAAATTTCTACTATTGTGACTTCCGGACGTGCCGAGTACTGAAATTTTCAGAATTTCGAACAGTAAAAATTTTACTGGCCATACTTATAATTTATTTTACACATACTACCAAGTTTCAACTTAATTGTTGAATTCAATTAATTTCTATTATGTTTACGATTTCCAGTTTAACATAAAATGTGCCCTCTTTATAAGATTTTTAGGATTTTTAATTTATTATTTCCACAAATCCAGTTGTAGACAAAATGTGACATGAATTTGACTGAAATACAAGTACTTAAGTGGATATAATAAATTGATGCATGGCAAATTTTATATAAAGTAGTTTTTTGTTAATTAAAATTCTGGAAAAAGAACGTCTATTTAAATTACACAAAACACACTCCCAATTAATAATATTCAACACATTACTGTATAATATAAGAGTTTCACTACAATGAAACAAAATTTTTTCTACAAGGAGTGTTGAGGCTTCGAATATAGCTTAAGCGGTGAGAGGGATTTGTAGATTGGGTCGAAGATCCGCAAAAAACGTCTTCCTTCGCTCTTCGTGAAAAGGGAAGATGCTGAAAACGACACGTATAAAGATTGTTAGCATTCATTGGCGTTAGGATCATTGGCGTTTTGACATTTAATATTTAAGAAACTAGACGTGTTACCTGTGTCTGGGCGAAAGGAAATCGATTTCCTTTCTTATTTTATCTCATTATTCATGGGTGTATTTATAGGTTTATATGTATCACGCTGTTCTGACGCACCAAAAACGCTGGTTCACGGAGAACACTGCACCTTGAAACTTCAAAATAGCGACACCGATTTCATATCAACGATTCAACTTTCAGTGCAGTCGACAAGCCCGTATTACTAATATTTTATCCGCGAGGCGAACCGCCTCCCAAATTGCTCGTCTGTTGGTTTTCAAACAATGTACTCCCGCTAAGTTCTTTGAATGTCAACTATCGAGAAGGTTTCGCCAGCGCAATGCCGTCTGGGGACGTAGTGCGCTCTCATGGCCATCTTTGATTTTTTATCGATTTTTTCGTGTTTTCGGGCGCGTCAACTTCTTTGGTTATTAGTTCCGTAAGTACAGTGCATGCTTTTTCTCCGGAGATGGCGCTGATCTTCCCCCGCTGGACGACGAGATCTGGCGCCGACCTACCGTCGGGTAGAGGGGTTTCCCCCTAACCAGGACTCTCCCACCAGCGGGACACCGTCCCAGCCGGGACAAGCTCTAAGCTCCCGACCGGTCTCCCGGAATATGTGCTAGTGTAGTGCATGTTAGTGTAAGTGTGCGTGTATGGGGAGAGGATAGGACAGGACAAGGAAGAGGAAGGAAAGATCGCGCCCGGTCCGTGGCCCGTTTGGTAGGGTACTGCTCCGGCATTCGCCTGGTGTTGATCGGAGAAACCACGGAAAACTACCGATCAGAGCAGCCGGCCACTAGAATTCTCCTCCAGACAGCGACTGAATTCGATCTAGCCGAAAAGCTAGTGTGGAAAATCCTGCAGCCGTCAGGCCTCGAACCTAGGACCTCCGGGCCAGAGGCGCTGCAGCGGGACCCTGGGGAAGGCGGGGAGGTTAATGGCGCTCGGGCGAAGGGCCCCTGCCTAGGGAGCGCGCGTTTGTTCTCGAAGGGTCGGCCGCTGCGCGACACAATGCAGGTGCAGCCGGCGGCCCTTATCGAGGGCTCGGGGCTAATGAGTAGAGAGTGTGATAGCGGCACGCGACGGTGGCGCGGGCGGTGGCAGAGGCTGGAGTGCGAAGAAACGAAAACGAAAGAGAAGAGCGTCGTGCGATCGAGACACAGCAGCTGACTCAATCTGACAGCGAAACTGTCGCATGCGATGCACTAATGAAACTGCTTTTTGTGAAGTCACTGACCGATGAGATATACAATCAAATTAGTTAGCAATGGAGTTATTTACTGTTTATTTTAAAAATATGCTATAAACAAAGGAGAGTGTCTTATGTCTATTTTTCTACGTGTGGCATTAAGGTGATGGCCTTGTGTTGTCTGATATACAAATCCTTCTGGTAGAGAATTGGCTCGCATTTCGGCAAAAGGGTATATGTCAGAAAAATTAAGTATTGAGTTAGATGTAGTAAATTTCCTTTTATTTCAAAATTATTTACTTGCATTCTTTTAAACTAATTTTAAAATAACTTAGTACTATTTACATACGTAAATCTTTGTATACGAATAATAGTTATTCAAGTATAACCACACTAAATGCATTTTTTTTGCTTTTTTGCTGTAAAATTATAAAAAGAGCACACTCGGACGTTTCGAGTCAGGAGTTGTCTTATGAACACGTTCAGACCTGCGTGGCAGGCGAGCGTCGCGGCAACGGATTGGCAGCTTTTAATCGGTGGCCAAATTTGTAACGCAGCCAGATGCCTTTCTTTCACTGCAGCTCGAGTTTCGTGGAAGTCCACCCGTGTTCGGGAGTCTTCCCTCTCCTCTGGGTCGAGCGACCTTGCCAACCGTCACCAAACGCTGACTCTCCGGTGTGAACGGCCCCGCGAATTCCGCGGCTGTGTCCAGCTCGGAACTTTCCGCGCCGCACCCGCTGCGGATCTACCGCGCCGGTCTGTGGGAGCCTTAAAGGTACAACTGTTTCGTCATCTTAGAGGTGCTGTATTGGGGAAGCGGATTGCGGTGCTTGATCTGGACACGCGAGAGAACACACTTGTTAGAGAGACTGAAGATAGGAACGCGAGAGAGGATATTCGAGGTAGTGACTTGAGAAAGAAAGACTTTATAAGACTAGACTTAGGCAATGTATGGCGGAATCAAATATCTACTGGTGTGTGACTGGCCAGTACCTGCCTGAGAGATCCAACTATCTACCATTCACTCAATCGGAATTAATTCCGGGTGATGGATCAGTCGGACCAACGTCCTAAAAGCAATTGAAAGGGTGAGCGAACGCAGACAAGGTGGCGTGTGAGGAACTCGTCTAGCCTAACGGCATCGAGTTCATCGCCTCGAGCTTGGTCGCGGACGGCTGGCGACTTCCCGGACAGTCGAGGGGAGCACGAGATCCATTCCTGATGTACACGAGGTCACTTCAACCGTGCTCCGCCGGAACTGACCGGTAAAGGCCCACGGGCGAACAGTCTCACGGAAGTGAGGTAATACGGTCATCGTCACCATTATTTCTGTGTTTGTCCATCTCCATTTAATTTAGATAACAGTTTTGAACTGAAGATTATTAAGAAAATAGTAATTTTAAATTGTACTTAAGAACTTTCTATTTGTCAATAAACGTGTTCCCGCCTCTTAAGACCAGTTACACCTTACAAAATTGCATCTCTGTGTATTATTAAAATAGCGAGTAAACGTAATACATCCTTTCGCCCCAGAGCACCCAAACCCTGAGGTTCTCAATGCCGGAGTAAGATGCACGTTTGGCGCCCATTAAACAAATTTAACGTGTGGGCCGTCATTCATCAATTACCGGTGCACTCCGTGTGTGTGTCTGAAAACTTCTTTCTGTAGTGGCTACTCAACGGGTCATTACAGAATATCATTTAGAGTTAGATAGCTAGTTACTGATTTTATTAATAATTGTAAAAAATTCAAATGAAAATCACACAAAACTCCTGCCTACTGGGGAAAACTGAAATAATATTTGAATTCCACCCGAAAAATACTTATAGAATTAGGGATTTTCATTATAGTGAAAGACAAAAGTTTATTTTTGTAGACAAGTGATATTGTTTAGAATAGTGATAATTCATAATACGAGAAGCATAATATAAAATGACAAAAAAATACGCGATAATATTTTTAAGTCTCACGGTAAGTAAAAAAATTAATGAATGTTAGTTAAGAAATGTTTAGCTCAGAAACTCTCCCCTCCCCCAGAGTCCATGTAATTACCAATCAATTCAACACGTCGATCAAATCAGCTTTGCCAATCACAGTAATCGCACAACACCACATCGTACTTCATTTTGCAACATTCATTTTTAACAAAATTTCCTCCCTGGAAAGCAATAACTACGCGAGTAACACCACACAATTTCGTCCCAAGAGGGCAGCACAAGCGAGAGGATTTGATAGGCCGCCTCGGGCGCCCAGTATCTATTTGCCACGATCATTATCTACAGTCAACGCGAGCCGCTTTCGGTCGTTATCACATAGGCGGCGGTTTATCAGGCTGCGGGAACTTCATTAACGCTGCCTCTCCCACCCCCACACCCCTCACAGAGGACGAGCGACCGGCGACTCTTTGGAACCGTGTGTTTGCTTTCTATCGCCGATTCCTGATCGTTCCCAGAGAGAGTGATAACGTGAAATTTTCGATACGAGGCGGAGCTATTGTGCTAGGAGTTCAGGTATAAATATCTACTCAGAGTTGAATAGAGGGATTGTGGATGCTATCTGACAAATTTTATTTTTAGAATGTGTGAACGTGAATGTTTGCAGTTTGAATGGTTGACCAACCTGCACTCATGATTGCTACGTCATTTTGAAAGTTCAGTGTTTTCCTGTACCCTGTTTGTGAGTCGAAATGCCACTACAGAATCTCATTTACTGCAAATGTATTCATTCGTTCAGCAATCGTTGCTCGTCAGCGATAGCTTTTGCCTACTGTATATGTTAATTCAATTGTAACTCAGTTACGTATGTATTGATTCATATATTCAATTAAACTGGAATTGAATGATTTTGAATAGTATTTCTCTGTGAATGACAAAATATTTAATTCTCTATTGTACACCGATTTCAATAAACCATTTACGAAAGATCAAAGGGATGAAGGAACATTAGATGTTGTCTTTGATGTTCAGGTAAGGACAAAAGTCTCTCGACAATATTTAAACACTTCATTACCAATCTACTAGTAATACGATGAATCCATGTAATCTTTTAACTTTACTGATCTTCATGAAACCTATGCATTTATGCGTGTTTTCAAAATTAATCTTTAAGCTGGAAGAAAACTTCGAGAATCCTAACATTTATTTTAAAATTCTTATAATTTCGTTCAAAAAACTGTAACCATTCCCAAATAAGTTATTGAAGTGCAATAAAATAGTAATAAGACAAACAGTGTCAATATCAGATTAGTAGATATTAAAGATATCTGTTGTCTCAAATCCAAGTTGAAACGTTTGTAAGACAAAAAATAGATACAAAAGAATTTCGCAATAAATCCCTAGAAAAGGCAATCGATACAACATTGAGCAAGTGTGAAGAATACGCACAGCAAGTAAAAAAGAAAGTACTTTAGTTTCTCACTACCCTCACCTCAAAACGTATGCGAAACGAATTGTATTTCGAATTATATATTCATATTCGCAAATACGAATTATATATTCATATTTGCAAAACGAATTATATTGAACGGTCAAAACTCATATTATTTCCATTATTTTTTTGTTATTTGTAGAAGATACGTTTACATTTATAAATTCGTTTAGCTTGTTGATTGAATTTTATGTTAATAAAGCGAAAAATAAAAACGCGGAAATGTGTAATACAAAAGATGTGTTAACTTCAAGTATTTTGATTCAACAATCTTGAAGTGAACTCAAGGATATTCTGAATTTACTTTCTCACCGCCACTAAGTTAAAATATATCCACTCACTCTGAAACAATATTAATTTAGCTCTACAGGATTAAAGTTTATGTTTTGATTTCCTTTTTAAGATTACACTTCCTTTGGTCTATTTTAAAAGTACAATTTTTGCATCAAAGTTATAAATATTATGAATATTAAATATTTGCGTTTCTATTTCTCGCCAATTTACATACATAGTAAAGAGGAAGTATTGTAATTGTGTGTCGGAAAACCGTGATTTTTCGGCAGGTAAACTCTTATTGTAAGTCCCTGGTAACACACAACTGGATAAATCTTGTTACATATATTGATATATAGTAAATTATTTAATCTAAGGCGTTGTGTAGTGAGAATCCACAGTTTGAAGTGTCCTTGATTCCTTGAGATGTCCTTGGTTCTACCAATAGAAAACTGAAAAATTGAGAAAATTTAGAAAAAAATGTTCTTTTGCTGGCGATAGATGGCAGCTGGCAAAGACAATTTTGCAGAGGCAAGATTGTAGAGCTGGTTCAGACCAAAGAAATTAGAAAAGTAACAAGTACGAGAAAGTCTGTGCCATCCTGTAGCACCACTAGTTTCTTTATGTTGTAGGTTTAAAGCAACTGTAGGAAATGTGTGTTTAATTTAGACACGAGTAAACAACGTTAGTTTGCCAAAATCTGTGCAATAAATGAAACAACTTCAGTTTTATGAATTCAGTTTTAACTGTTTATTTATTTGCTCACGCACGAATATGCACTCATAGATCGTGGATTACATTTGATTACGTAAATTTTCATTCTTTGCTTTTATTAAAGTGTTTTGTACGATAACAACCGGTGTGCTTTAAAAAGCCACATTACTGAATGTTTTCAAATATAAATATTCAGTGATTATATTGGAAATTTTCAATGTGCATCATACTTTACTCTTCATTGCAAGCAGAGATAGCGTTGTATTGTTGAGTATCGAACTTAATATTGCTTTTCAAGTAAAACTTGGTCGCTTATGACAGGGAGAACATACGTAAATTTAAACGAATAGTGTGAATGAATGTGAAGTTATCAAACCACTAATAAAAAAAGGGCATGGTTACAGGAATTATTTTTCCACCTGATGTCAGTCTACAAACAACAAAGTGATCACAGTTTATGACAAATAAGTACAGAAATGAAGAATATTTAAAAATAAATTATAAAATGAAATAAGAAAACTAAAACGCTTTGCAAATAAAGTGAAATACTTATTCCGAAATATTTTTCAGATGGAGTTACTTTTATGACAAATAAGTCCAGTGATCTTAAAGCTTTCAACATTGCTGTTGGTTTATCGCAAGTCTTCCTTGAGTATACAAGATTTTTATAATTGTGCTAATCAATGTGCTGAACCTCCATTTAGAAGCCAACGATCATCCGTCACGAGAGCAAAAATAGTTCAGAGTCTATAAAAAACTATTGATAATAGCAATGATGTTATTAGATTTAAGAGCAAATGCGGCAAACACCTCTGAGGGATAGACCGACTATGCGAAACCTTTGTCTAAGTTCCCCTATTCGTGACTTCTGTACAATATTTGTGTCTACGTGAATTGATTGATTAGTGATTACAGACGCATCAACTGCCAGGTCACTAGTTCTGTAAGTGTAGTGCATGTTTTTATCGCGAAAGATGGCTGTGATCTTCCCCCTCTGGATGGCAAAATCCAGCGCCGATCTATCCTTCGCTTCCGGGGTTTCCCCAACAAGGTGTCTCTCACCCGCGGGGTACCACTACAACTGAAACAAGCTCTAAGCTCCCGATTGGTCTCCCGGCTTTTGTGAGGGTGTAGACCATGTGAGTGAAAGTGTGTTTAAGTAAGGCAGAGATTAGGCCATGGAAGCGGGAGGAAAGACGGTGGGCGGTCCGTGGTTCGTTTGTTAGGGTATTGCTCCGGCATTCGCCTGGTGTTGATCGGGAAACACTACGAAAACTACTGATCAGAGCAGCCGTCCACTAGAATTCTCTCCCAGACAGCGGCTGAATTCGCCCTAGCTATGAGAGGCTACTTATAAGTTATTATAAATAAGTTTGGTAATCTGATTTATTTATTGCACACAATATAAAGTTTATTAAGTGCAGAAACAGTGCATAAAGTATCAAAAACATATATCAACCCACATTTGTGTATGTACATTTATTTATGGACAAAATACCTGCATTTCGTACTATTTGAAAAGTGCAAACATTTTATAAACTACTATGTAATATTTTCCAACTGATTACCAATTTGTATACCCGTACCTCCATATATTTCTAAAAAGGCGATATTTTCAATAACCGAATGTTAATAAAAAGAATTAAATTGGCTACTATTGTAATCCACGCGACCATTCGCGTTATGATTACAAACGCGACTACTGAAGAGGTAAAGTAGTGCATATTGAAAAAGCAATAACATAAATTCAAGTTTAATGCCCTCACACCTTGCTCAGCATGTTTACAGTGGGTGGCCAACTTATTATGATCACTTCAATTTTTTTCTATTCTTGACATTCTTTTTATTGCTTTTTATTAAAGTACATAAGGATCGTTATGTCGATTTCCTATAACTGTTTTGTCATCTGATGCCTAGTTTGAGATATTGGTTCGTCTGTAAAGCAATTTGCACACCTCTTCTATCAATACTTACACAACAAATTATTTAGCAGCTGTTTCATGTTTGCGTTTTATAGAAGATTTCGTGTACAAATTGTGAGCAAATATAAATGAAGTGATTGATTTTTGGCTGCAGTGCTATTAAGTGTAGTAGCCAGAGAGTATGCCAAAAAAGGTCATTGAAGTGATCAAATTGAAAGGTGGCATCACAAAAACGAAGACTCTCTGTGACCTGTGATTTTTATCAATACCTTGCTTATTTCAGATGTTAAATAATCTATAATAATTGCATATTGGTGCACCGCATGTTGAAGTTAATAAATTGTGACCATTAATAAATACAGTTGAAATAAATTTGTATTATCTTCATAAATACAAGTGATCCTAATAATTTGGCCATCCACTGTAATATCTGAGGAAAGTATGTTTCGATAACAGTCATGAAGTGAAAATAATAATCCCAAATTAAGCGGCTCTACGCATTTTCGACAAAACTGCTGTGCGCTCTGGTTATTTATTTATGCGTTCTGTGCATATCATTAAGGCACGCGGCATACAAAATGAACCGAAACCCGCTTTCGTACAAAAGTTTGCGACGCGCGTAGGAGCTTGAGTCGCTGCAACCATATGCCTACGGAGTCCCTCCAGACTCGCACGTTCGCCTCTACACGTTGCTGTAGTGTGCGCCGTCTGGTACTTCCACCCCGCCCCTCCCACCACCGAACCCGCCACCTCCTACCCCCCTCCGTCCCACCCGCCATCTCTGCCCCGCTCCGGCCTGCCTCGACGACAGCCAGTTTCGCCCCACCTCGTGGTCCCAGGGCGCGCCCACCCCTCTCACTCTGCGTGCCACCCCCAACCCCACTGCCCCTCCCGCCTCCACATTCTTCCCCCTCCTTCCCCTCCCAACCCCTCACCACCAGCCACGGCAGCGCGACTCAGGCGCTACTCACAGCTTTCAAAGCTGTGATAAATTATTCTACTTTGATCTGAGGAAGAGTATTTCGTCCTCACCTCCCCGTCGAGGACCTCGGCAAAGGGAGCCGTGCGGCGCCCCCCGCCGCCCTCGGTCGCCTCCCCCCCCCCAGGCGCTTCGTGTGCTGACACGCAGGGGCATCGGCGTCACCTGACGCGTTGTCTTTGCCGTATGGTGCGCATGTTTTAACGCCCCGATGGCAGACGCACCTCGACCTGTTGTACTGTCATAAAAAGCAAGCACAAGCATAGTAAGGCCTCGCATGTATAGCAGTGAATTTTACACTCGAATGTATAGGAGTGGAATTTACACTCGAATATGTAGAAGAGGAATTTACACTCGAATATATAGGAGTGGAATTTACACTCGAATGTAAAGGATTGGAATTTACACACGAATGTACAGCAATGGAATATTCAAAGCTTTATTACAAGTATTTATGGGCGTTTCCGGGAATTGCGAAATGATATAATGTACGAGGGTGATTGATAAGGCTGCTAAAACACATTAAAGTTTTGTTTCAACACAAAATCTCAGTAGCTCAATACATTTTTGTGTGCAATATTGCACTTTTTTTATTCCTTCAAACAAATATTGTGTCCAAGTCTGGAAAGTACTCATTTACAACACATATTACCTCTTCATTTGGAAACTTTTTTCTCCAAGTCAAAATTTTGAGGTTAGGGAATGAGAAAAAGTTACTTTGTGCTAAATATGGGGAATAGGGTAGGTGGGAAACATCACCCTATAAGTATAAATAATTTTTTTAAATGGATTTTCGACGTGATAACGTTGGAGTACTTTATCAGTATTTTCCCTAGAATGTGTCTTATAAAATTCAATAACAAACATTTTTTTTAGATTTTTAAACAATGTGGACGATAGAGAAAAATTTAAAACCAATTTAATCAGTTCAAAAAATTGAAATACGCGCCATAAAGTGTTTGGAACCTGCTTTTACCAATATTCAACCATCACGTCAAATAAAGTCGAAACCGTGTATGTGTTACATTATTTCTGAACCAAACTCATTCGGACTATCCTTGGTGGAAAGAGACGGGTGATCTCTCGCGCATCCGACTTCAGCAAAGAAGCTTCAAGCAGAATGTTACTCATAAACATTAAATATTTAACTGCTGAAATACTTAAACCTACTGTGACGTTAATTTCAGTTTCCTCAG
This sequence comes from Teleogryllus occipitalis, assembly GCA_011170035.1. Classification (NCBI taxonomy): domain Eukaryota; kingdom Metazoa; phylum Arthropoda; class Insecta; order Orthoptera; family Gryllidae; genus Teleogryllus; species Teleogryllus occipitalis. The sequence continues at coordinate 52,013 of BLKR01006208.1, forward strand.
AAATCTACCGCATCTCAAATTCACTTCCTAAATTCGGTTTCGTTCGTTAATGAAATAAAATCCGCCTCCCTCAGGCTTTCTTCAACGTTTCGTAAGAGGATATCCCGTTATAATCAACGAGAGTTAATTTGGAAGAGGAATGTTAATTAGCCAGCCTGCTGTGGTTTTCTTCGAATCGGAGAAAAGGAACGACGATTTTATCCAACACCATCGATCGATATCTAGGACCGAAATGCCGGACGTTGACTCCCGACTAAGATCATTGGATGCTGATTCACGCAAATTCTTTACCTTTGCTCAATTTTTACAGTTATCACGTGAACTATTTTGTAATTATCTGGTATTAAAAGTCCGCTAACAAAACCACGCAAACCGAGACGATAGCTTTAGGGTGTGGTTTCGAAAGCCAAAGATGTTAACGTTCTGTAATTGTGACGTGCACGCTTCGTGGCGCTATTATAACACGCGTGTACGTTCTCGGAGAATACATATCTCTCTAAAAATATGCGATGCTACGAATACAAGAAATGTAGTGCTGTTTCGGAAATACAAAAGATACAAACACAAGTAAACTATTAATTAATATTCATTTGCAATTAATTATATGCCCTTTTCAATGAGAAATCGAGGGACACTAATCATGGAAAGGTGGCTACACAAAGTCTCGTGTAAATCATCTGTCACATTTCATGTTTTTGCTTCCCACCCTTTTTAGGGTACTATTAGTTCTAAAAATATTGTTAATTAATGGAACTGTGCCAATTTATTATAAAACGTACCCATTTTACACTAATAAAACGATTCCAAACTGCAATTGCCATAAAATCACTACGTAAGTATGAAACTACGGGAACAAATACACACTATACTGTAATACTATTTCAATATTCCACATACGAACCTTTAAATTTAGTATACTGTTTGAAGTTTTCAAAATAAACCCGTTTTTATCCAAATGTCGTGCCCTGGTAACCGAATAGTCGCCCTTTACCCTACTTGCCAATTAATAAGTGCGCAAAATCACAAATTACCATTTCCTTAACATTTACAAACTTCCGAGAAAATGTTACTGAACGATATTTAGAAAACATGTCATTTAACGCGATTGTTTACTTTTTGTTTCTGTATAATAAATATTGTTTGAACTGTGCTTGATTAAAAAATTACTTTATCGTACTTTACTTTGTAAGAAGAGAAAGTATTGTACCCGTGCGTGGGAAAATTAATTTTCACTCATTTTAGGTAGAAGAAAATTGTCGGGCCCTGGTAACGAAAAAGTGGATAAATCCAATTTTCATATACATATATATATATATATATATATATATATATATATATATATATATATATATATATATATATATATATATATATATATATACGTATGTCATTCAATAATTAAAGAGACAAATTGGTCTGGAAAAAATACATTGGGTAGAACAAGTTTGGTAATTTTACGACTTAAGTTGACATCACTGGAATGAGCCCTGGCCATCTGGCTGATCAGCATTATTGTGTTCATACTCTCAAAATGAAGTTTAACAGACTTGAAAATTTCACTTGAAAAGTCATGTTGACGGTGTTTGGGGACGCTGTATGTGCGTTTTTTGTGATTATCTCGAGTAACAGCCAATACTACTCAGATATGCTTTTGAACAAGGCGAAGCCAGCCATAGGAGAGAAACGCCGTGGATCTCAGAGGAGATATGAGGGATTCTCCAGCACGACAACGCACGTGTTCACTCTGTGCAACGAAGCAGCGAAACCATCGACAAAAGGGGTTGGAAGGTATTGCCTGATGCCCCTTGTACTCCTGATTTAGCACCATGTGATTTCCATTTGTTTGGTCCATTGAAGGAGGCATTACGTGGGAAGAAGTTGTAGGATAACGATGATGTCAAAAAATGTAAGAAATTGGTTCAAGCACCAAGATAAACAGTTATTTGCAGCTGGTGTAAAAAACATGGTAACCCGATGGGACAAGTTCATAAATGTTGGTGGGGTTGGTTGAAAAGTAGGACAAATCGTGTTTTGTAACACGAAACGTTTATTTCCCCAGACCAATTTGTCTCTTTAATTATTGAATCCCTCTCGTATCAAATTACTTTCTCTAACACGGTATGTAGTCAGAATCCACGTTTTGTGGGTTCTCGGTAGCTGAAAATTGATTGATACCAATGTTCAATCTCGCAATCAAATTTTCAATCTCGCCACCAAGGCGCAGCCCTTAAAAGCTTTCTTCCCGCGCGACCACCCAGAGCGTACTTTCACCAACCTCTCACAAGTCGCTCTCTGTGCATGCCAGCACGCCGCTGCACTTCGAAAAATCCAACAAAAGGGCAATAAAAACATTTACAGTGTCTTCCGCGCAAACCGCCGTTCTCACGGGCCCACGCCCGCGCAGAGCATTGACCGCCGCTTCCCGGCGTCGCCAGCTGGGGTTTAAGCCCTCATTAGCCTAGGGCTGGGCCACCCCGGCGCGCGGGGCCCTCACCCCATCGCTCGCTACCTGACAAGCGACCAAGAAATGTGTACAAACATTTCTGGGAATCGCTTCGGGCCTCCCTCGCAAATATAAGCCCGTTAATGTATCTCGCCGACAAAGAGAGCTTCAGGTGCACTGCCGGCGCGCCGCCCCGCTCCTTGGCCACCTGCAAGCCAGATGTCTCAATTCCCGTTGAAATCTCAAATACAAACGGGCCGCCATCGCGGGCACCCCACGTGCCACCGCCTTTGCTTCCGATCGCCGCCAATGTCACGTGACTCCTCTCCCCAGGCCCGAAGGCGCATCACGAATAGGGAGCCGATCGCGGGCACTTCAAACTTTCCCGCCTTACCATAGGCCCAAGTCACAGCCACGTGACTCTCCCCTCCACGGCCTCAATCACACCCGCAATATAATAAATACTGCGACTTCGCTCACATAGAACAGACGAAGAACATAAGAGACTAGAGAGAACAGACGAAGAGAACAGACTCAACAGAACAGACTAAACAGAACTTCTCTAACTACATTGCTTCGAACTTGTTAAACTGACTGACTAGCAAAACTCATCAAGGTCGGCTGTTCCTGCTTCGCCTATCAAGGCGATTAGTACGGCCAAATCAAACCTGCCTCAAATTCGTGCCACTCGCGGGCCGCAGCCGCCACTTGGCCGAATTCACGGCAAACTCCACCACCAGCTCCGGTCATCTGAGTCCGCGCCCATGCCAGTTCGCACCACCGAACTGCCTGGAGCCTACCTCAGCCCGGACAGCGACACACTCAGCCGAGTGATTTGGGTTGGTGCCATCCTTGCTACAAACTGTAAGTAAGCTAACCCAAGTGTACTTCAAGAAAGAAGAGCAGTCAGTAACTTCATAAACTTTCAATGGTCCTCCGGCTTATTATAAACCAAAATCAATTGTATTCATAATTATTATGCAATTAAATTTATATTCATTCTCATTGCATATTGTCTCTCATTCCCCTAAAGGCAAACAATCCCCTGAAACCCGTTCTGATCCCCGTATGTAGTCGCACTCGCAGCACGGCACCTCCCAGTGCTGCATCTGCTACAACCAATATAATATTGAAGATAGAGATTCTGTTTCTTAATACAATCTGTTGTTGAAAGACTGGTCTTAAAATGAGTTCATGTACAATTTTTCCAAAATAGCAGTAGCTTTCGCGCAATGTTGTGTGAAATTTAGGCAATATTTAATCAATTAGTTTTTCAAAATATGCCACATATTATTCATTAAATTCTCTTCTCGTATGTATCAGAGGGCGGTATATAAATTGGCGCTTGTATAATTTTCGATGAAGCCTGTATTTTTGAAAATTTCAAAAAGTTAACATAGGAAAAGTACCAACCTGAAGATAGACATTTTTGTCATAAAATAAAAAGGTCACAAATAAAGATTATATATTCTCGGAGGCGAGTCTTTTGTACATAGAGGATATGGATTATAACAGTTTTTTCTTCTTTCCTTAGTACAGTTGCTATTATACTAATGAATTCATTCGTTACTTTTATTTCTACGTTGCTTTGTATTTTACTTATTTAGCACAAAAGTTAAAACTTTAATTTGATTACTTTATTCCCACATGTTAAAAAAATTATATTAAAATATTGAATTATTTCTATTTTGATTCACTGTCGAATTAAGGGATTTAAAAAAAATATCAAGCAGAACAATTTATAAAAGCAGCTTATTTCACTTTAGTAACGTTTCTTGAAACATTTTTAGTACACTTACAATGTCCTTAACGTTGAACAACTGTGCTACAAAAATGATGAGCAAGAAAATTACAAAGAAATGTGAAAATTATTCGAGCGCGTTTTCTTCAACGCGTTTCATGTCACAACTGCGATTATAGGAATTTGAAACTCTCGGTAATCTTACTCTCAAATCATCCAAGAAAAATGTCTCTTAGAAAAGCATAATTCAAGACAGTGACTTCACATTAATCTTCAGACAGGAAAATATTTACTTTATAGATTTTTCTTAGTAGACAAACATCTCGACCAAACTCGTGAATAGGTGCAACACTGCCAGCCATACTTATTTTGTTACAGGAGAACCCGGCCGACGTTGTTCTGACCTCTCTATTTTTCCTCTTTCCCCATCCCTCTTTCTTTTCACCCGAACTTTTCCCTCTCTCGTACCCCTTTCCCTCTTTCTCGTCTCATATCCCACTTCTTCATTTTTCTCTTTCTTCCCGTTCTATTTTCCCTCATCTATTATCTCACTTTTCCCTATCTCTTTTTCTCTCTTCTTGTCACTCTCTTTCCTTCCTATATCTTCTCCTTTTTGTCTCCTACTTCTTTCCCTCTTTCTTCTTCCTTCCCTCTTTTTCACATTCTTTTTCGCCATCTCCTTGTTTTCTCCTTGACTTCCCCGTCTCTCTTCCTTTTCTTTCTCCCTTCTCTTTTCCTTACCTTCTCTATCTCTCTATTTCCCTCTCTCTTTTTCATTCCCTCTCAGTTTTTCATTCTCCCTCTCTCTCTTTCCTTTCCTCACTTTCCCCCTTCACATCCTTCACTTTCCTCCAAAGATTTTTCTTTCTTTCCCCCTATCTCTCTATTTCCCATTCTCTCTTTCCCACCCTCTCTCTCTCTCTCTTTCTCTCTCTCTTTCACCTTTCTCACTTTTCTCACATTTCCTTTTCTCCTGTCTCTTTTCTTCTCTTTCTTATCTCTTTTCTTGTCTCTGTTTTCTCGTCTCTCTTTTCTCCTCTTCCTTTTTTCTCTCCCTTTTCCTCTTTTAATTATTTGTTAATATTTTGAAGATGTCTCAAGTCTTCTGTCTAATTGACTCACTTTTCATATTATGAGATTTAAAAAAAAATTCTGTTCGATTTTTAAAAAAAGTTTCTTTTCTACAAACCTTGTTCTGACAATAACGAACACACACACACACACACACACACACACACACAAAGAATTATCCAATTTGGTGCTGTCGTTCGAAAGTTATGCACTTACATACATTTCGGCGATTCATTTTTATTTATATAGATAAAGTCCTAAAATATCTGCAGAACTCGATGCCACAAGTGTGACAGTGCTGAGCCAATTTGCGATTCACAACGAAATCCTTATAGTGACGTTCACCAAAAATAAGAGCAATGTTGCCATATTTATTTTTGGTGAAGCAGTGCGACACTGCTGCAGTAATATCCCTCGAAGCACTCCGAAAATAATTTGCGAGCAGCACCTGCAACAAGTACGCTTTGCTAAGGTTTCTCAAATTTGACTGGCGATTCAACAGCAATTGCTACGATAAGCTGAAAGAAACTGTAAACGATATTCAGACCTCTACGGCGACTACAAAGCTTTGCGCATTTTTAAAGATAAAACTGTTTGGAAACTATGGTGATTACACACATAATGGTATCATTTCGATATTTTTGATGCGTTATTTTACATTCTACGAACGTGTCCGCACACACACACGCATAAATGGGTGCGAATGGGGGTGACATCAGTCGGGTCTGTCGAGTAAGGGGAATCAAAAAATTGTTGTTAAATAATGTAAAAACCAATATATGTTTAACACACACACACACACACACACACACACACACACACACACACACACACACACACACATATATATATATATATATATATATATATATATAATGTGTCTGTGTGTCTGTGTGTGTATCGGTTCGTCTTACTTGACTCACTGAACGGATTGAAACAAATGAGGCAGCAAAAAATAAATACAATCGGGATTAATCCAAATTTGCGTGACCAGAATGTTCCTAAGCAGCTAATACCCCGTCAGCCACTTGGCACGGATTACTTACATCCCGAGATCGCGTGCAAGTGAATTACGTCTCTTTTAATGGCAAATTACACAGCCAATCTCGAATATCTTGGAGACATTTAAATGTTCTGGCGTTAAGAGGAATCCAAAATTGCAAACTCAACTTTACTGCAAACTACGTTCTTGCGAAATACAAAATTATTGAGATAGCACAAAGTTTAAGTGGGTTTCATATTTTGTCAATTCATTTGTTTCGTCTCACTAAAAACGATGCTGATGTCCAGTACGAAAATCCAGTTACATTCATTTTGCATCATTCTAAACGAATAAAGGTAATTTTTCAGAACATTTCTATGCGTTTCAATTGCATTTCAATTCATATAATCAGAGTAAATTAATAGTTTTAGAATTTGAATATAATTGCGAATGCATTGCAGATACAGTACTTTGAAACATAAAGTAAATCCTGTTGATTTCACAATTATATAAATCACAACATTTTTATGTATTCTCAATAATATGAAATACAAATCTGTGATGAAGGGGGCTTAAATGCGCAATATCTATGTGTTCTAACGTTGGTATGCAAATACCATATGAAAATGCATAAACAATTAGTTTGTGCTATATAAAAGCCCCTTGCAACCCTCGAAATCTTAACTTTTGGTTCAAAATAAAATGCACATGTTTACTTAACAAACTCATTAGTAAGTTACAAATTTTAAATGTAGTTTTAGCGCAACTCGATTACTGAATTTGTCATGAGACTGTATAAAATCTTCTTACGTTTTGCACAACTGAACATCGCCTGGCGTATAAAAAGATTTTCTAAACCAATAATATATTTTCCTCTTAACACTATTTACTAAATTCTTGAATGTTTATGTCAGTGAAGGGGAACTTGGTCTTATGCGTTTGTTTTTTTTCTGCCATAACTATCAAACATTCAATTTAAGTACTCCATTGTTATCAATGCTGACAGAATGAAATATGATTAACGAAAAGGGATTGAGCACTAATTGTGATCTATACAAAATAAGTTGTTGAACGAGTGTAAATACAACAAACGAGTGCAAACAAATTTCAGAACATACGCTGCATTTTCTAAATTGAAGAGACTGTATAATAAAAAATATTTTTGGAATGGGTTATCCCCAAAGAGAAACAATTTTACAATTATTTAATGTCATTTCGGGTGTTAACGTTTGATTCTCTAGACCCCTATAAATTCTAATGTGTTGGGAATATAGATTTTGTTTTGTAGACCACATTTTTACGAGTAATTTGTAAATAATGGAGTAAAACATGGTACCCTAGAGATATATTTAATACTACTCATTTATGAATATTGTCTACCTTATTTGGAAATCAGGTTCTTGCATAAGGGACCCCAGTTATGTATTACTCTACTTCAACACTAACTAGACATCTGAAAGGAAAATACAAGCGATAGAAGAAAGCAATCGGCGTAGACACACTGGCTTTGCAATAGATACAGAATCGAGAAAGAGAGAGAGACAGGGCGAGAGTGTGAAAGTGAGGCAAAGAGTGAGGGAGAATGAGAAAAATTAAAAGAGCATGAGAGAGTGAGAAAGTGTGAGAGTGAGAGTGCGTGAGAGAGTGAGTGAGTGAGGGAGTGAGCGAAAGTGCACGTGAGAGAAAGTGAGAGTGAAAGGGGGAGAGTGAGAGAGTGAGGGTGAGAGGGTGGGAGTGAGAGTGTGAAAGGGTGGGAGTGAGAAAGTGAAGGTGAGAGTGAGTGAGTGAGAGTGTGTGAGTGAGAGTGAATGAGAGTGAGAGCGAGCGAGTAAGAGTGAGTAAGCAAGAGATAGTGAGAGAGTGGGAGTGAGAGAGCGTGAGAGAGAGTGAGAGTGGGAGTGAGCGAGAGTGAGTGAGAGTGAGAGGGTGGGAGTGAGTGAGAGTGAGAGTGAGAGAGCGTGAGGGAGAGAGTGAACTTGAGAGATTGAAAGTGAGAGTGAATGAGAGAGAGAGAAAGCATTAAAGAAAGAAATCGACACGTTACTTGTTCCTTTCGGTTGTAGCACAAGCGACATAATTAAATTTCGCTGCTCGCCGCAGGCGGCAGCGCTCACAAACGGCGCCCTGCGTCGCCTCGGCGCGGCGCGGTGCGGTCTGCGCGCCCTTATTACGTATTTATAAAGCCCGCCTCCTCGTTAGACGTTGGCGCTGTTCTCGCTCCGCGCTCCTCAAATTACGCTGATCGAAGGGGAGGTCTCCCCCGCGGTGACATCTCGCCGCCTCCGCCTCGGCGCAGTGCGTCCAAACGAAGCACACAGGGAACAAATGCTCCATTTTTACTTTCTCGTATACGTACGTATTTACGGAGAAATATACGTAGTACGGAGAAAGTTATGTAATGTTGCGCGAAAAAAACGGCGGATTTTCGGCAGGAAAATTCATTGCCGGGCCCTGAACACGAAAAAGTGGATACATCCAGTAGCTAAATTAGGGGGAGGAAAACCTTAACACGTGGTGCAGGAAGAATTTCTCTTTTGTGGATCCTTAATGCCGAGAAACCAATTGAAAGCAAAAAGTCGGTCCGTCCGTCTGTATATCCTTCCGTCCGTCTGTGAACATTACCAGCACCAAAACCGTGAGTAGGATTTTTTCCAAATTGAAGAAACTCCTGCCCATCTGTCTCTAGTTGAAGCTTTGAAATTTTGAAAACCATTCTTTAAATATTGGGAATACTGTACATGAAGCCCACTGAACATTTTCAAAATTTTCTCAAAAACGGCTCCAAAGTTGATTTTGTATTCTTCTTTTTTTAATTACATAAATGTTTTTTTAAATATGTCTCTCGCCATTAATATGCTCATTTCCATCGATTTGTATACATTATTGCATTTGCGAGTGGAAGTGCTTCAAATGACTTTAAATGAAGGTTTCCGAACACTCAATAAATTCATGTAAAAAAGAGCTTCAAATTTTGCATTCACATTAATGCTTAATAGCCTTTTTCTAAAAAATGACATCAAAATTTTCAATGAAAACTTCTATCTAGAAAAAAGTTTTACTCTTCTTTAATGTTCTTGAAGTAATGTTTCGGTTGTACTATTAGAAAAGCAAAATGTTGAGAAAGTGTCAAAAAATGTACTTTGGGCAACGATAGATTGGAGCTAGCTAGAGAATGGAGCAAGATTTTAGTACCAGTTCATAGCAAGGAAATAAGAAAAAAATGCTAGGAGAAAGTCTGTGCTATTTTGTAGCACCACTAGTTTCTTGTTTTTTAATGCCAGCATTGTAAACGAACTTTGCCATTACGAAAAATAGTTCTTAAAATCACATCTTACGCTACAGATGATACCCTAATTGCCGTTTATGGCGCGAAAAAATATCAGACACAATTCGAAAAATTTAAGTTCAACGACTTATTTTTTAGCTTTTTTAAAATTTATTATATTATTGCCGTCATATTTCACTTCTTTCGAACATAACTTACTCGCTGGAGTATTTGAACTTGCGTCAGCGATGGTGTAACGGTTAGCGTATCGGACTGTTATACCCAAGTTTGCGGATTCGAACCCGATCGAAGCCGTGGATTTTTAAGCGAAAAAAACAGTAGTAAAGCCGAAGTAAAGCCGGCTGTCCCATTTAAGTAGATTTACTGCATCTAAAAGATCCTCAAGCCTAAATGATGCCTCTGAGCTAAATTCAAATCGCCTGTTTCGTCGCCCAAATATTACCTTCTTTCTCCCATGTGAAGTCATAGGCTTCCGCGGCCGGAGTCATGTGAATGATCTTGGCTTCCAAGATCCTTGACAGCCAAGATCATTTTTACTCCCATGGTTGGTGAAAGGAGCGTAAGGAAATTTGCGTGGTCAGACGGAAGAGCAGGCCTCATGGCCTGAGTCTCGCCACGTAAAATAAGGAACATTCAATTCAATTCAATTCAATTCAATTCAATTCAATTCAATTCAATTCAATTCAATTCAATTCAATTCAATTCAATTCAATTCAATTCAATTCAATTCAATTCA
>BLKR01006209.1:0-62270 GCA_011170035.1 Teleogryllus occipitalis
TAAGAATCAATCTTTATCTTCATAATTGTAGTTTTAATGAGGCGCCGAAAAAAATAATTTTTTTCAATTTTCCAAAAATGAAAAGAATGGCGCAGGTCTCATGTTCGTTGAAAATCCTAATCGTACTTCACACTATCCAACAACAAAATTTAATTAAAAACATTGAAGGTTTTTTTATTTTGAATATGTCCCGGGGGCTTCATGTAAAGTATCCCCTAAAACTAAAACATAGGTTTCAAATTCAAGGGGTCGAAACATCAGCCAGATCTAATGAGAAACATCAATTTTGGAGAAAATCGACAGAACGGTTTTGTCCCTAGCGTTGTCCAGAGGGACACGTTTCACGATCAATCGATTTTTCGGTATGAACGACCTACACAACATGAATTCTGGCTACACCACTTGTTTGAGGATTTTTTATAAATTTAGCATTTGAATTTATACATTTTTCGTTGTCAGGGCCCTAAAAAAGTTTTTCTACGGAATTTCTTCGTTTTTCGCGTACTGTTATGTAACTTCCTTTCTAATGCGGTAGCCTTAGCGAGAAAGTAAGTGTAGTAATGTGCGAAACAGAACTGAAAATGTTTTTATTCTCAGATCTGGAAAACCGGGAAAAAGCCTTGAATTCCAAAAATTCTGTTCGTTGATCACCGTGCAGCAAGGCTTTCGACCAGCTTGTCGCTGTCTGGAAGAGAATCCTAGAGATTGGCTGATCTGATCGGTAGTTTTCGGCCGTTTCTCCGATCAAGACCAGACAAATGCTAAGCAGCTTCCCAAGAAACGGCGCACCATCTTTCCTTGCTCTTCCTTGTCCTATCCTTACCCCTTACACACACCTACACTTACATGCGTTACACTCCCACACATGCCGGAGACCTGTCGGGGGCTTAGAACTTGTGTGGGCTGGGGCGATGCGTTGGGCAAGGGCGAGGCCGAGCTAGGTCAGGAGAGGCAGAGTACAACTGACGTGAAGGTGAAGTTAGATTCGGCTGGTTGACCATGAGACGGGTTGTAGGGTGGATCAGGGCAGGTTGGATTATGCTGAGAACAGAGAACAGTGTGAAATAGATTATACACCGAATTTAACACTCTTTCTGTCCAATAGTTGATACCGATTAAAAAATACTAGGGGAAGTTACGGTTTATTCAGCTACTCTTTAATAACGTAGTTGTGGAAGATTGTCGAACAAAGTTTGGACTTTAGAAATTTTCGAAATTCCAAAGGTTTTATGAAAATTGACTAATCCCTTATTACGAAATAAACATTGCTCGATTTCAGCATCACATTTACATTAAAAATGTAGAGCCTTTTTGAGAAATTCTTGTTTACGTATTTTTTAAAACCATTTCTCTGAAAATTACGCAAATTAACAGCATCGTGTTTTTAAATTAAAGTTGCTGGACTGTCACGTATTATTTATATCAGTTCTCAACACGCCTGTCCAAGGTGAGATCGGCTGACGTGAATTAACTTGACCCCCCCTTTAACCCTCTGTAAACCACGAGGATAAAAGTTACGTCCTGTACCATGTGGGGTTTCCTGGACCCCACTCATTATCGGAATACAGATCGCGTAATATTTAATTATTAGTTTATATTATGTACGGATAATACTTTTGAGTTACTTTCGGATAAAATGAAACAAACTGGTCAAATCAAATCATTTTACTACTTAAATACAAAGAAAAGAAAAATTAAAATATTTTTTACAAACTTGAAGTGCACTCTTCTATGGCTTAGCCAATATTTAGAAAGTAATTAGAAGCATATTTACCATGTTTAATTTGAATTTATACATAAAAAGAAACAAAATATTAGTAAAAACAACTGAAATATAAACAGTCTGTGTTCATGGTTGGTTATATTCTGCACAGTTTTTGCAGTGAAGATGCGCGTGCTCCAAGTATAGAGGCACATCACATCGCTCACAACCGTACTTGGTCTTGCGATCTTTGTTCCTATCGCATTCTGAACACCTTGTCTTTGATCCCAGTTTCTTTTTTGGCGGCTCCTGAGGCATTTCACCCAGGAAGTCATATATTCTCTTACGACAATCCTTCGGAATCCGTGGATTGTCTTTGCGAATTCTCAAATGTTCTTTTAGTAAAGACATTCCCAAATTGCGAATAAACTTCTTTCTATGATGCGTTTTAACTCTTTCAAGTCCATTGTTTACCATGTGTATTATCATAGCATTGATTCCCGCGTGATTGAGCATGGAAAAAAAATTGAGTGGCCAGCGCCGGGAATTACGAGACACGTCGTATGTTTTGGCAAGTTTGTCGTCCACATCCACTCCACTTTTAGTCGAATAGTAAAATGTAATAAACGACGGTTTTCTCTTGTTTCCGGTATCATCTATCTTTTGGTCAGGTGTAGACACGACATGACATACACGTGCTTGCGTGTCTTGGGTACATAAACCAGCGTGATATCTTTTTGGAAACTAAACTGCGAAGAATGTGTTTATCGTGGTTGCTTGAAACACGGCGGTATGCATGTCTTATTGGCTCTCAATGTACCAACTACTGTTAGTTTATGCTTTCGCAGTTGATTTTCAGTAGCTTCGTGACTAGTGAAAAAATGGTCCATTGTTATATTTCTCGAAGATCCAGAAACGGTTCACCATACGATCGACGAGGTCAAAGGACTTGTTTCTGACAGCAAAAGGACTATTTTCAGGTTATTTACCACAATAAACTTCTAAATGCATGGTGTAAAATGTTTTAGCATCCACCAACGCATAAATTTTTACTCCATATTTAGCTGGTTTTGATGGAATATATTGGCGAAACCCACATTTACCTCGAAAGGCAACCAACTCTTCATCGAATGGTAGGTACTCAAAAGGTGTATATGCATTTTGAAAATTCTGAACGAAGATTTCTCCAATTGGTGCCAAACGATCAGTCTTTCTTCTTTCTTCTCTAGTCACAGGGTGATCAAATCTCATGTTATTGAGCAAAAACGAAAATCTGGTTTTTGTCATCGTGCATCGAAATATTTCAATCCCTGTTCAATCAGGAACCCATAAGTCATTCAGATTTTGTCTACCAGAACGAAACAATCCAGCTAAAAACAAAAGTCCTAAAACTGCTTTTGTTTCAGATTTAGCTGTCTCTGCATAGAGTGCATTTAGGTATTCGTCTGATGACTGTGGTCTAAATAAGTATATTTTTTCATTGGCATATTTTACAACCAATTCTAGTGTATCATTAGAAAGAAATACTTGAGAGCAATCCAAGTAAGTAGTCTTATCTTTATATTGGCTCTTTACTCCTGATAAATGTGTAATTGTGTTTTCATTTCTTGTACGAACTTCCATTTCTTGTCCGTTGCGGTTTCTTCAGCAATTAGTTTTGCAATCTTTACCAACGTAAAATTGATTTGAAGTAGAAGACTCACCACCCGAAATAATTTCTTTCGCTTCCTCTTCACTTTCAGATTCAGACTGAACACTCAAATGATCCGATTCGTCTTCGCTGTCAGGTGAAAAAAGCTCATCCATATCATCACTTTCTTCCATAAGAGCGGATGCAATTTCATTTTCACTCATCCGATAAGCCATTTTGAATCCTAAGCGCCTGTTAATAAAATTACAATCGAAACAAATAAACATTTATGAAGAAATAGGCTATTTTAAAAAATAATACTCCTTACGTTTTACACGTCCTGCACCACGTGGGTTCTGCGGGACCCTGACTTACTTACAAGCGTCTGTACGCTTCGCTGGTGAGGCGATCACTAAATCGCAATAGGTAAGGGGTTTGGCAACACCGCACCTCCAGCTACACAAAGCGTCAGTGCCGCCGCGCGAATATTCCAAGAGTTACAGCGATTTTTATTTTGCTGGGGTCTGTTATACCCCACGAGGTGCACGGAGGGTTAAACGAGTATGTCGGGAATTGAGAATTTCATTTGCAGCAAGAAATCACGACAATCTTAAAAACACATTAATCCAATTGAAGAAAGGAACACCTACCATTACAAAGGTATGCTTTCTCATGCACTGGCTACCAAAGCAAACCATATACAAGAATTAAGCAAAATTTGCTCTATTCCTGCAAAAGGTTAAAGAAACCTATGGAGCGGCTTTCAAAAAATTCTTGTTTAGGCCTTCTTTTTAATATTGGTCTTGATTTTGGTGAATATCGAGGCTGCGTCCTAGTTGATAAGTATAGTGAAATATGTGGTTAAGCGCAACTTTTAATACATTTTTCGAAATAAAAAATACATTTGGGTATTAGACGTGTTTTCGCAGTCACAGATAATTAAAATCTTTCCTATTGTAATTTCTCGAAACATTAAAATGGTTAGTTTTCTTATCTTTACTGGTACACAGCAAATTTATAAGGCAGGTGTAGCGTGAACAGCAAAAATATGCTATAGGAAATGGAAGGTCGGGGTTTGAATCTCACGCGGGCTCACTTTTTCTTTATTATTCGAATTAAAAGTGCAAAGTGCGTTGATCAGGAATACGCCCGACTTACGTTAAGACATTTGCAGTTTTGGAAATTGCAATTCGTAACTCCTGTGCTTCGATTTGTGAAACGAATTTTTTAATAAATGTCACCTGATGTATTTGTCGGATGCAAGTTGCGATATTATAACACTTTAACCATTACACACAATACGTGAAAGTTTGTGCCGTTATTGCGTTGTTAGTGTCAAGCCAAGCATTACTACTACAAGTTAAAAATAAGGTTTGACGTTTGAAGATTAATTATATTACAATTATCATTTCAGAATCCAGTCCTCCGTTTCGTGCACATCAGAAATGTCATGTGTGGTTAGGTGCTAGTTTAGAAGAGGTTACTTAGTGATTTGCTCGAGTGTTATAAATTGCGTAGGACGACTACTTTCAAAGAAGAGTCCTGATTTCTTCAGTTTCACAGACAAAGCTGATAAGGAGAGTGCCGTCGAGATAGAGACAAGCTTCCGAGGGCTTGGTCACGTGAAAAAAAATGCTTGGAAACAAATGTTACATTTCTTGCCATGTCGCTTTAAAGTGTAGAATGTAATTTTAGAAACTAATTTTGCTATAACAACTCATATTTTGTCACATTGTTTGTAACGTAGTATTTTAATGATTATACTGGTTACTTGAAACCGCATATGTACGCATTTGTATGAAAAGTATTTACGAAAGTATTCGAACACATCAACGTATCTTTAGCAAGAACTGATTGTAAATGTTGATCCAGACAGATTTGGTGAACTACGCTCCCTAGGTTTGAACAAAATGTTGAAATAGTTAAATTTTCCTAAATGCAGTTGTTCGAATAAAATGTATGCGGCTGTTAATTTTAATTTTTGTAACATATCTATAGGGTGATGTAGATGAAGTCCGTTCTTAATCTCCGGGTTGATTTAAAATATTATAAAATATCTCGTGGAGGTTTCTGGACGACGAAAAGTCAGACGTATTTGACAAAAAAAGCTTTTAGGGACTTGGATATCCTCAAATGTTTTGTAAAAAACGTCGGGGACCGTTATGTTCAAACATATTTAGAATTCATCTATTTGAAATGTTATAAGTTACAATATACATTTGAAGGTAATATCATTCTGATTATTTCTGATGCGACATCAATGCTAAAATCAAAACAAATTCCCCATGACGTCAGAAAGAAATGCCATTTGTAAAAGTATGGCATAATTGTATATATCCGTTTGCAAAGCATCAGTTCAGTAACACTATAAATCTGCTAATGTTATGATAATTACGGAATGGTTATTTTTTTCTGCAGATTGTAGATACAATTTCTCTAAAATGTATAGGTTACTCCCTCACTGAAAAAGGAATATTGTTGATAATAATGGGAATAATAAAAAGAAGAGAGATATTTCTTTTTGTAACAAAAATAATTCGAACCATCGAGTCTTGAATAAGCACATTATCCTGGAGCGTGCTATCCTCTAGCTCTCCCGACCAAATCAACATCTGACAGTTTGAAATTCCAACACTCGCTAGTACGTTTCATTTTGAATGTCTACATATATTGAGGGAATAAAATTCGCAATAGAAGTATTTGAGATAAGAACTATTGGTGATACAAACAGCACGTGCTTTCTCGCAGATAGGTACTATTCCGTGATATACTAATAACGCATTTACTGCGCATATTAACACAGTTGTCATCACTTCTAAATCTCATTACAAAATGTAGATCATAAGGGGCAAAAACTAATTCATTGAAAACGAACACATCACACACATTCCTCAATTAAAAGCGAATTTTAGCCTTAGGAATGTATAAACGGGCCAACAGTGAAATGATTATGGTGTATTTTATAATTGTGTGCAAAATAATGTGAATTTCGCTGATGAAAAGGTACTTTTAGGTTATTTGTCTCTATCTCCAAAAGTTATTTAGAATGTTTCATAACTTCAAAAAATAACATTTCGAGGATGTTAGCCAATGTGTCTTACTCCTCTTATATTTAACAGTAATACTGCTATTCAAAAATCAAATGTCTCTAAAAAGGTGATACGTAACTGTGAGTGACTAATGGCTATTATAAATTTATAAGAACTTTTCAAAATTGCAATTTTCATATAAATTAAGCGAAATGTTTACACCGAAATTTTTAACTTATTTGAACGTCATTCCAATTATTGATTATATTTGCTTGTTTCTGAGCTTTAATAAATCGAATCCATAAAAATGTTGTGTGGGTATTAGTGGGCTAAAATGTATTCAAAAGGCCCCCGGACATAGCGAATCAGAAAGGTCCGCAAGAGTATTAAAAAAACGTTACGTGTTAGATTTCAGGTCCGTAAATACTGAGCAATGAACTAGTAAACCATAAAATATTTCAATACTCGAAGTAAAAGAATTAAATCAACTATGTAGGTCCACGATGTTCTCGTGGATGAGATCATCTAGAAACTAACTTCACATGAAACGCTCGTCTAGAAATACCGTCTAACAAGAAGTTATTCTGAGAATTTCACGCCGTGTCGTGACGTTACGATAGTTAAATTGCCATCCGATAACCAGTATTGCCAGATAGCTGAAAAGAGATCATACCTTGATGTCTACTATCATTGTTAAACAATCGTGGAACAAGCGTACGGCGGCAACATCAAATTATCGAACATTATACGTTCGAACGAAACTAAACGAACTCATTCCTAATGTCTGATTCACATAAAAAAGCAAATTTGTGTGTATCCAGTTATAGATAAGGAGCGATCACCTTAAGATCACATAAATTCCAGATAAAAGATATAGCCGAATAAGATGGTAAAAACTGCCCCCAAACCAAACCGTTAATCCCGATGCTCATATAAAAGAGAATACAAATATGCCGTAGATTCACAAAAAAACTCTCCTAGGCCAATCTGTTGCAGAGATACGAGAAACGATTTTCATGATTCATTTTTTCTCAACATCTATTGCATGTATCACGCTGAAAAAATCGGAGAGATGGGGGAAAATTGTTGGAAAGGTTGAATCTTTAAGTATTTTTATCAACCAGTTCTGATGCCAAATTCGAATAGAAAAGCATAAATACATTTTTGAAATGGATTTTCAACGTGATAACGTTGGAGTACTGTCTCAGTTTTCTCCCTAGAACGTGTCTGATAACATTCTATAACCATTTTTTTCAGATTTTTAAACAATGTGAACGATAGTGAAGGAAAATTAAAACCTATTTTTTTATCAGTTCAAAAATTTGAAATGTGCGCCAAATTGTGATTGATAAGAACACTTTTACCACTATTTAAACAGTTTCAATCACGACATATGAACTCCACATCTTCTGCGATACATCATTAATGAACCAAACTCAATTGGTCCATGATGGAAAGAGGTGGGTGGATCCTCGGGCTTCCCACTTCAGCCAATGAACTTCCAGCACCAGTTTGCGTTATAGTATTAGCGTGAATTTTAAATGCCAAAATTATCAGTTTCAAGCCATTGAAACAAAAACAGATAAGCACTTTTTTCATTTTTTTTCAAATATTGCATCTGTATTTCAATTAAACCTCCATCCACAACGTTCGCGTAACTATCACGTACGCGAGCTCGAAAGGAAGAGAAGCATGACAACCAGCTAGTAAAATGACGATTTTCACGGTTACAGTCACTACACGGAATAAATTGCACGCCACGCAATGATTTTCTTTCATTGACGTTACGCAATAATTAACAATTCCGTACCACTGCTATGAACACACAATCGACTATTATAGTCAATGTAGCTAGCCGTTTCGTATTAGCGCCTAGTGGATTCAAAGATAACGCGCAAAATATGGTATAATGGTACGAAATTCACGGGCACTGCCTTTTCTATTCCGAGGAAACGAAAATATCTCACTTTTCTCTCCTTTCCTACTATTATTTACGTACGAAATAAAACGAAATCCGATTATGCACCTACAAGCTGGTATAATGACAAACGGATCGCTTGGAATATCACATGATTGCGTTCATCACACTGAATCAATTGCACGCCATGAGATTTCCTTTCAATTATATTGCGCAAGAAGTAACAGCACCTTATCTCGAAATAATCGCACATCACAGTCCTAATATATGAAATCAACAATTATCTTCTATGAAGCGAACAGTTTCCAAGTGATGCCCACAGCTAAAGAATATAACACGTGGTAATTGTAAAGAGAACAGAGCGAGAGCAGCGACAATCACGGGCACAATGAGCAATTTCGTCTCACATCGTACGCGAGCTCAAAAGGAACAGACAATGCTAGTAAAATGACGAACGCTCTGATTATCGCTCGATTACATTCACTACACTGAATAATTTGCACGCCACGCAATGATTTCCTTTCATTTACGTTACTCAACAATTAACAACATTATATCTGATAACAATTGCGCGAATTCTCTTCGAGTTCGGTACGCATTACGTTGTACAAAGAGGCGAAATTCTCGTGCACAGCCTTTCCTTTTTCCTGTGAAACGAAAATATCAACTAACATTCTGGTACGTTGGGTCAAAATAAAACGAGTATGCACCTATCACCTCGTAAAATGATGAATCACTCACACGATTCAGGCGTTCCCTACACTGAATATTTTATTTTGCAATGATATCCTTTCGTTTCAATTACGTATGAAATAACAACACCTTACATCTTATAACTAATGAACTTCACTGCTCTAGAATACGATATCAACAATTCACATTTCCGCGCACACAGGCATTTCTATTCGGTTATAAAACAATGCTTT
Source organism: Teleogryllus occipitalis (assembly GCA_011170035.1). Lineage (NCBI taxonomy): Eukaryota > Metazoa > Arthropoda > Insecta > Orthoptera > Gryllidae > Teleogryllus > Teleogryllus occipitalis. Next base: position 9,206 of record BLKR01006209.1, read on the forward strand.
TCGTACTTGACTAAAGCTGGCCACTGCACTAGAAACACGCTAACAACACGAACCATTATCAATAGCACGAAATTCTATTTATTAGAATGACGAATAAATACGTACCGCACGTAAAAAGCTGATATTCTCTCAGTGGGGCCGTTTTGCAATTGCTCTGAGAAGAAAGCAAAGATTTGAAAGTGGTGCCACAAATAGTTCGAATGTACCAAATTGGTGGTAAAATTGCACTTACTCGTTTTCTGCAAGCTCGTAACGGCGCGTAGAGACGGGAGAAAGAATCTGATAAACAAAACATTTTGTTACAACCATTTGGTTCAGTAATAATTCACATCATTTGAAAGACGTATAAAACTAATCTACATACACGACAGACAGTCTTCAGTCTGATCGCCTAACTCCGCGGGCGAAACTGATTGCTTCGGCGTGTTGCGTAACAAAGTTCCCCCTCCACTCTCATGTGAAACGCTACCAACCACACCCAACAATACTCGGGATGGAAGTGTTATGTTCGTAATCGTAAGTGCAGTGTTTGTAATCATAAGTGCATTACTTTGACGAAAGCTGGATTTCGTAGTGTGTAGCGTCAATTGTAGCAGGTATTGGAAAAAATAGATTTCTGCTGACAAGGAGAATTTAGAAAATAATATCTTCATGAATTTTGTGCTAAATATATCAGGGAAGTGCAATGAATTACATACATTCAATAATTTCCTATAAAAACGTGTTTTTTGCGCAGCCGAAACGAGGTTCTCACCATTGTGCGAACGCCAAGGTTGCGGACCGAAATCGACCAATGGGCTCGAAGGAGGTATTTCGGGGCGAAATTCAAACGTTCGGAGGTGGTGCGCGCCGTCGCCGGGGTGTGTAAAACGTGTTTTATGGTGTCAGCAATGTCTGACCGATCTGAACGCGAGACATACCGAAGAAAAATAATTTATTTACTTAAAAACATAGTATTGTCCTTATCCATTACTAGACGACGCGACAACCCAGTGTTGGATTCCTTTTGTCGGTATCTATCTAGCATTTTTTGAAAATGCAATTTTCGCAAAAAATTCGCAAAAATTGTGAAATTTTCGGGTAGTAGGTTGCAAAACAAGTAAAGTTGCCTCCTATAAGCCCAAAAATAACCATTTCCTTGCGCTGTTTCACCGCATTTTTGCTATTCAAAATGTCGGGGAAAATCCATTTTTTCCAGCCGTTTGTTTGCTTTAGAAACCGTAGATTGGGGGCATAAATAATCCATAAATTGTTATCGCTTTTTGGCCTTTTGTCTAAGATCAAAGTGTGAGCAAGAAGAGCACGAAGACACCTTTTTTTCTATAGTAGCTAATAGTTGTCAAATTTCTCGGAATGGTGGGTTTTCCGGGTCCTTCTGCTCACTTGTCTTCAAAATTTACAACTCTATTCAGTTAATAACATGAATTGATATTAACTTATCAATATTATTGGTAATACCTAATTGCAATTTTTTTGAAATGGTGGGGTCACCGGAATCTTACTTGACAATTGTTCTTGTTTTGTTTTGCTTTCCTTATCCCTTTGTTATATTATTGAAATTAACTTTAATTGTCATTAACTTACCTCAACTATTGATAATACTTCATTGCAACTTTTCAGAAACTGTGGGGTTTCCGGAATCTTGCTTGTCAATTGTTCCCACCATTTCCGAGAAATTACAAAAAAAGGTGGTTTCCGGAATCTTGTTTCTTTATTTGTTCCTTTGTTGTGTATTGTTTTCAACTAGTGTTTTCTCAGCTCATTTTTGCGCTAGTTAGTATTCACCCATATTTTTAAATTTCCCCCCCTTTCTTCCTTCTCTTTCCTTCCTTTGTTTCTGTTCTTCCGCCTTCTCTCCCTCTCTTGACTCTTGCCTGCCATGTCTTCGCCGCCTTGCAATCGTCTCACCAAGAGTTTTACTGTGTTTGTGACTATAAATAGTGTTGTGATAGTGGTGGTACTGCTTCGTTTCTTCAGTACTGTGGCTTGCGTTAGCCCTTGTGTGAACAACTGTTAGTATTTGTGTACTGCTTTTCTTCCTTTCTTTTGTGTTCTACTACTGTGATTTGACCCCTACAGCATGATGGATCGTGGAAAGGCTTCCTCCACGTCAACGCCGAAGGAGGGCGTGACTAGGCCAGTCAGCCACTGGGTTGACAGCCTCAGTCGGATTGGACCGGCCCCATCCACCCCCCGGGCCATTGCATACTCCATTGTCCTGGGCAGTTCAGAAGAGAACTGCATAACCATACGAGACAGTGTAATAGCAACTCCTTCGCTGCCATCCAGGGTGCAGTCTTTTAATCTGGCCCCACGGGAACCCCAGCTGAAGAGTCCCAACGTCTGCCAGTGCCGTCCCCTATTTCGCCTATACTGACAGTTTCTTTCTCTAAAGCTGAATTCTGCGGGCCAATATTATCCTCCGATTCAGCGGGCAACTCCATTGGAGGGACGGAAGCTGTTTTGCAGGAACTGCCAGTAGAAGGCTTGGAAGGTCCTGCTCCTGCGCCTGTACCTCATCCGAGCCCACCCTCCCTGCAGGAACTCACAGGCGACCAGGACATCTGGCTGGACAAAGATCCCCCAGACATTCTGGAAGAGGCGTTTTTCACTCTTTCGGAGACGCTGGCCGCCAGTTTGAAGAAGAATAAAATCGCCCAATTGGAAGCAAACCTCAGTCAAGCTTCCAACACCGTAGCAGCTGAGGAGTATGTTACTCTCTCTGAAACCCTGGCTGCCGCTTCTCTGCTGATGGCGCCTCAAGTCAGAGACGAGGAACTTCTCTACACCCAGTCTCAGGTGCAGTCGCTTTTCGACCCCGACGCCACAGACTCGCCAGTGGTCATACCCCCGCCAGAAGAGTTTTCTGATGAAAACATTGAACCCGGGGCTTCGGATTCGGAGGTCGGCACTCTTATCACGGTGTCGGAGGCCTCGGGGGACCGCACCACCATTGTTCCTCGGAATGGAGCCATTCCCAGGGCCACCTTGAGCTCGCTCCCAAGGATTCCTCCACGGCTCACGGGAAACAGTATGGAGCTCTTCTTGCCCTCTGTAAGGACTAGGTGCCCATACTGCTCCTTCACTATCACCTCGGGAGCAATCCAGGAGCGAAGGATTTCCTTAAAATCTCATTTGGTCATCCACCACATGTGGCGCGCGACGTGGACCATATCAATGAAATGTTCTGGCTGTGGCAACTCGGCCGCGAAAAGGGCGCACGTCCGCACCTGCAGGGCGCTAAATGCCAATCGGCAGAGGCTGGCATCCCAAGCCCGCCCTCAGCCCTCTTCCCCTTCATCGGGAAGGAGTCAGTCCTCGGGATCGCCCGCTCAGGCCCAGCCTTTCTTGCCTTCCGTACAGCCGCTACAATCAGAGGTGTCTATTCTCTTCCCTTTGCCAGCTGCCGCCCACACCCGCTGCCGAGCTTGCCCGGCTTCCCACGACCCGGCCAGCAGTGCGCGGAAGTGGACGGTGCGAATACCCAGCCTGAAGAGGCATTTGTCTGCGGTACGTGACCTGACGCTTCCGGTCAGGAAGATCTGCTGTGGTTGTATTGATGAAGTGCACCACTGGAACAACCACAGGAGATCCTGTTCAGCACTCCGGCCTCTCACTCCCTTCTGAGGCTAACGAAGCAGGGAGATTCTGCTGTCCCCAGCCGGACTGCGAGGCCGCGTTCGCGACGAACAGGCAATGCAGGATGCACGGGAGAAGCCACTCCCGTGACCCGAGGGTAGACAGACTGCCGCCCCCTCTAACCTGCCAGAGGAAGACCATTAAAGCGACCTTTCGTTGACCAGCAGCCCAAAATGCTCCGTCGTCGTACGGCGGCTCCTCGCCCGCAAGGCCAGGATCTCCACTAACGTCCGCACAGCGATAAGGATTATTTCGGGGAATGAGGGTTCGCATTGCGAGCTCGACCCCGAAGCGCTGTCAGACCACTTCTCGCTGCCAGCATTCGATGATCCTTCTGTGGCCGAATGCTTTCCGGTGGTTGAAGGACGGCCTACGGTGAAGGACACGCCCTTCAACGAGAAAGAAGTGAGCGAGCGATTGCAAGGGTCGGCCAACACTGCCCCTGGCGACAACCGTATCCGCTACAACTGGCGGAAGGTTGATCCCACCTGTCGACTTCTCTGCACAATTTTTAAAGCCTGTGCAAAATTTAAAAGGGTGCCCAATAGCTGGAAGTCATCCAATACTATCTTGATCTACAAATCAGGTCACGTTGACTCTCAAGCCAACTGGCGACCCATAGCATTGCCCAATACTATCCTAAAACTCTATTTATCGTTATGGGGACGTCGGCCTAAAAGATCGTGGACGTGGCCGTAGCTTTCGAGGGCGGCAAGGGTTCCCTAGCGGAAACCAAACTAGATAGTTACCAGAGGACCCTGCAGGAGACAAGAGCCATCGCCGGCGTGACGTCGGCAGAAATCGTCCCCATCGTGGTCGGAGCGCGCGGAGCGTGGGATCCGGCCAACGACGCACAGCTCAAGAAACTGGTCCACGAGGACTACCTGCTTTGGCATTTTGCCGGGTTGATAATGATATTGCTTTCTAGCGCCCAGGAGTGGAGAGTGTTCATGGCTTTTTGAAGTTGTTGAAGAGAAAGATTCAGAGAGCGGGAAGGGGCTAAAAGGCAGTAATCAGCGTACATAAAAGCTTTGACACCGTTTGTAGGGGAATGTCGACGTACATAGGAAAGATGGGTGATAACACGACGCCCTGGGGGACGCCGGTGTGAATGGGGTTGTTCTGTGAAGATTTATAGTGATGTTTAACGAAGGGGCAATTTGAGAAATAGTTTTGGAAAAAGAGAAAAATGGTATAGAAATATATGGGAAGAGTTTGAGAAGAAGAATATTGTGGCAAACGGTGTCGAAAGCGCGGGATAGATCTGTGAATATGCATAAATTTTTTTTGCTTTGGACGCGAGTGGCGACTTCTAGGGCAAGACTTAGTGTTTGGGGGGCTGCAGAGCGGCCCTCTCGGAATCCAAATTGAACGGGGATTGAACGTATGATGGGGACGAGGAGAGGATAAATGTGGAGGAGGATACTTTTTCGAAGATTTTGACGAAAATGGGGAGTAAACTAATGGGGTAATAATTGGAGGGCTGCTGATTATCTTTGCCTGGTTTTGGAAACGTTATCAAGCGTGCGGTCTTCAAGACGATAGGAAAGTAAGATAGAGAGAATTTAGAATTTTAGTGAAAAGGTTCAGAGCGTTTTTGGAAAGGTGAAGTTGAGAAGGGATTATTCTGTCAGGATGAGGTGATTTTTGAGCCGAAATGGATTTGATGATTTTAGCTATTTCATGTTGTCTGTGGTGTGCGGCTGCTGGTTGATTGGTTTATTGGGGGATTTTAAATAGTTGAGGACCGTATGAGGGATGGGGGTGATTGTGGGGAGGACATTTTGGGCTAGGCTATGGGCAAAAGTATTGGCTATTTCTTGTGGGTTGAATATTAAGGTGCTGTTTGGGGATTTGAAAGGAGATATTTTGGTGGGGTTTGCTCTAGCTGCCTGTTTTATTTTGTGGGTTTTATTGAGACAGCATTTGTCATTTAGGATGTCGTATGTTTGTTTCGTAGTTCAGTAGTCGCTGTACTGGTCTTTGTAAATGTTTTAGTCGTATTTTATCGTCGTCTCGTCTATATTTGTAAAAACGTCTTCGTGTTTGTCTTTTTAGTTTTATTAGGTTTATTATTTCATTGGTGAGGGTGCGGTGGTCACTCTTGTCACAGTTAGTGGTCTTCCTGTAAGCGTTCTTTATTTGTCTTGTCAAGTGTGTGATTAGTCAACGTCAGTCACTGTCAAGATGTTGTCGGGGACATGTATCTTTTTGGAGAGTATGTGTGTGAAGATTTTCCAGTTAGTCTTTTTAGTAGGTCTATGTGGCGTGAAGTAAGGGGTCGTCGGAGTACTGGAAAATATTAAAGGCAACTAGTCTGTCAGCTGAAGAGGTCAAATTTGGTGTTTGGGCCGCAAGTCTGTGTTATGCTTGAGTGGAGTACAACGTCGAGTATGTAGTTTGGTACGTCTCGTATGTAGTACGTCGGTTCAGGAGGGCATTTTATTGTAATGTCTTGATGTCGGTCTAAAAAGGCTTCTATGATCTGCCCTGTCCTGTTGGTCCTTTTGCAGCCCCATTGGATGTTTTTGGAATTAAGATCACCAGAGAGTATAAATGGGTAGGGGAGGTTTTTGAGAATAAGGAGGTCTGAGATGGGAATGGGGGTAGCAGGTGTTTTATATGCTGAGATTATTATGATGGGGGTTGAGGGGGTTCCTATTACTATTAAAGTGCATTCTAATGAGTTCATGAAAGGGAGGGAGTATGGGGCGTGAGGGAGGTTATTCCGTATTAAGATTGCCGTGCCGCCGCCGGCGGCAGTTGTCCTGTCATTCTTGTGAACTGTGTAATTTTGTATGCCGAAAGATGTAGGAGGATTAAGCCAGGTTTCCTACAGGCGCATGATCCCAACAGAATAATCCTTTAGGAACTGTTGTAGGGTTTTTGTCGTGAAGACCGCCGCGTGGATTCCAAGAAGATAGGGTAAGGAAGCGAAAGGAAGGGGCCATTAGTTAAAGATTTCTGCCAGTTTGACTATTGTAATATTTTCTCTATTATACCTCCTGGGGCTTTGAAAATGATGATGGGGAAGAGAGGAGTTTCTTGGTGTCACATGCTTTTATTAGTGTTGTTAGTTCAGTCAGGTCAGTAGTCGATGAGGTGGATGATGATAAATGTTGTTGATGGGACGTAGATTGACGGTTGGTGGTGGCTGAAGCGAATGCTTTTGATGCGGATGTAAAAGCTGATTAAGGTGCAGATGGTGATGGCAGGGATGGAAATGTGCCAGTTGCGAGGTTAAAGTTGTTTTGGGAGGTCTTTGCAGTCTTGTCTGGTTGTTGTCTGGTGGTACGTGCGTTAACTATGTAGGGATTGATTGATTGGTTGAGTTTAAGGGCGCTTCAACGGCTAAGGTCATTTGCGCCCGTTTCAAATTATTTTAAAACCAGTGCATAATATTGCAGTGCCAAGCTAACAGATAAAATTAAAATCTTTAAATAGAAAGCAAAGTAAAACTGAGAAGGAATGTATCCTAATAAAAGGGTTTGGCAGAAAATCGCCCGATAGTTTTTTGTTTAAAATCTCGGGCTAAAAGCCAATAATTGGCATTATCATCTTCTCTCGGATAAGGCTGTACCAGCCAGTCTCTCGCAAAAAGGCCAAAAAGCTTGCAGAGAGAAGATTCGTCATTACTAAGAATCTCCCCAAGGGAGCTAGCAAGGTCATGCCTTCGATGGCTCTCTTATCTTAACACAGTGTAAGAGAACATGCTCCACAGTAAGATCTATTTTGCAGTATTCGCATATACAGGGTGGGTCCCTGTGGAGGAGATAACCGTGGGAGAAATGGCAGTGACCGATTCGGAGGCGTGTTAAAATAATCTCTCTTCGCCGAGCATCACGAGATGAGGAAGACCAAGGCTTTATGGAATCCTGTGAAGATGTCTAATTCTCTTTTCTTCGAGGCAGACTTTGCTGCCTCGTCAGCTATTTCATTTCCTCTCATTCCCACGTGTCCAGGGACCCAACAAAAGACTAAAATATAGTGTCGGACCAAGAGATGGAGGATTTGCTGTTGGATGGTCATTGTCAGTGGGTCACAAGACGAGAAGGAGATGGATTCAAGAGAGCTTTTGGAATCACTGCAGATCACTACTTTGTGTCATCGATCCAGCAAATTTAAGTGCCTCCAAGAGCGCTTCTCTGCGGTATAGACGCTGCACGAAGAGGCTAATCGAAAACCTTGCGTGGCTCTACTGCTGTAGAAGGCACATCCGACTTTGCCGTTTTGAGAGGAGCCATCGGTGTAAATAAAGTAATGGCCAGGATACGTAGATATTATCGCCTCAAATTCCTATAAGTACTGGGAGGATTTAAGGATTTAGGAAGGTTAGCCAGTCTAAAATCTATTATCGGCTGGTGTAGTTTCTTAGGGGAAACAAGGTTTCGGGGGGTTTCACAGGGTTGGGTAGTTTTATATGAAGCTTCTGTAAGAGCATACGGAGACGGACACCCAGGGGATGGGGTAATGACGGTCTAAAGGCATATGAAGTCAAGTGGCTTGGATGGAGGACTGCTTGACGCGAGGGAGTATCAACATTGGATAATTTCGCGCCATAGGAGGCAATCAAAATATCCCGCCTTCGGCTCAGGGATGGTTCTCCAGCGTCGGCCAATCGATGCGACTCGTGCGGTAGGCGCCTGTACTAATCCTTATTGTGTAGGGCATTGTGTATGGTATTTAATGGGCGGAGGGTTGATGGAGACGCTGACCCATACACTATGCATCCGTAATCCAAGATAGGGCGGATGAGAGTTCTATACAAACGCAGAAACAAACACGGTCTGCGCCCCAAGAGCTACCAGTAAGAGTGCGAAGGAGATTCATAGGTGATACACATCGGCCCTGTAGTTTACGGATGTGTTTTCGCCAGGTTAAGCTCTTGTCGATTTTGTGGAGTCCAAGGGAGGTTACGGATTCAACGAATGGAAGCTGCTGTCCTCCAAGAAAAGGTCGGGGTGATTATGGAGGTGCTGGATTCTGCAAAAGTGCATGCAAGTGGTTTTTGGGGTAAAGAACTAGAATCCTGTTTCTTCGCTCCATTCCTGCACTTTGTTGAGCACAAGTTGTAGTTGCCTCTCAATAACTTGCACGATGGAGGAGCAAAAGTTGCAAAATCGTCAACGAAGAGTGATGCTTTCGCAGGCTCCCGGATAACTGATGCAATACTTTTGATAGCAATGGCAAACAGAGTGACGCTGTAAATCGATCCCTGGGAACACCGTTTTCTAACTGGTGACTAGAGGATAATACGTCGCCAAGGCGGACGCGGAAAGATCTTCATGAAAGAAAACCTACTAGAAACAAAAGGAGCCGTCTTCTAAGGCCCCAAGTATGCAAGGTACGAAGAATACCGTACCTCCAGGTGGTGTCATACGCTTTCTCTATATCGAAGAAAATTGCTACCAGGTGCTGACGTAGCACGAAAGAAGTGGAAATCTGCGTAGCGAGGGTGACTAAGTGGTCCATGGTTGACCTGTGCTTCCTGAAGAGGTGTAAATAGGTTCTTTTGTTCCAGGAGTTAGACCAGACGTGTATTTACCGTTCGCTCTAAAAGCTTGCATACACAGATTGTGAGCGAGATTGGGCGGTACCTTGAGGGGGTTGTTCTGTCCTTTCCTTCTTTAGGAATTGGTAGAACGATGGCCTCACGCCAAATCCTTGGTATAGCATGTTCAGCCCAAATCTTGTTGAAAATGTCGAGGAGAAACGAACGAGCGTTTTCAGGTAGGTGTGTCAACATTTGGTTATGTATCTGGTCTGATCCTGGAGCAGAATTTTCCGCACAAGCGAGATCACAGGAGAGTTCGTCCATAGAGAAAAAGGCATTGTAATCTTCCTCCACGCGACTTGAGAAGTCTTATTTACAGTTTTCCAATTTTCTTTTCGTTTTTTGAAAGTCAGAAGGCTAGTGTACGGAGCTGGAGATTTGTTCGTTATGAGAGGCCATTTCTTCAGCAATTTCTTGTGGAGAGGTTAGGAGATTGCCATTTACCATAAGCCCTGAAATAGACGGCGAAGGGAGTCTTCCACCGATCTGTCGGACTTTTCTCCACACAAGTTTAGGGGATGAACTGCAAGAGAGTGACGAGATGTAGGCTCTCCAGGACGCAGCCTTACTTTCCCGTATCGTTAAACTAGCTCTGGCTCGGGGTCTTTTATAATTTATTAGGTTTTCCATGGTTGGGAACCTACTAAGTTTTGCCAATGCTCTCCTCCGATTACGGACCGCGGTGGCACAATCAGCGTTCCACTTTGGCACAGGGGTTGTCGTGCATGGCCCGACGACTTCGAGATGGCAAACGAGTCCGCATGGAGGACGGCGTTATTAAAATGGGCAACCAGAGCATCGATGTCGTTTGGGCAGTTTTTCGATATTCGTAATTCTTTCTTGTATGTTTCCCACTCAGCTCGGTGGATTAGCCACCGAGGAGGGCGAGCAACGTTCAGATCGGGAATATTGAGGAGACCCGAATGGGAAAATGGTCACTGCCATGCAGGTCGCCAAGGGCAGACCACTCGAGGATTGTAGAAACAGGGACTACAGAGAGCTAGGTCCACGGACGAGTATGTGTTAGAAGCTACGGAAAAGTGTGTGCTTTCGCCAGAATTTAGGAGAATAAAGTTTTGGTTATCTATGATATTTTCAAGTAACCTGCCTATTCTGCACGACCTTCTGCCACCCCAGGCAGGGTTGTGGGCGTTGAAGTCCCCCACAGTAAGAAAAGGTGTAGGCACATGAGAGAGCACATCTTCCAGTTCTTTCTGTGACACGACTTGTCCAGGCGGGATTTAAACTTTGCAAATGGTAACAGAAATAGTTCGGAAATTTACACGAACGCAAGATATCTGGAGAGTGGTTCGTATGTCTGTTACTTTCGATACCAGAGAGTCTGTGATAAAAGTGGCGACTCCATCATGGGCGCGGAGGCCATCGTCTACGTCTTGCGTGTAGAAACAAAAGCTGCGTAGAGAGAGGGAATGCTCAGAGCGGAAAATGTGTTTCCTGCAGGCAGATAACCACGGGTCTATGTATAGACATTATTAACTTTAATTCGTCCAAACGGGTACGAAAGCCATTTATGTTCCATGAGAGGAGAGCCATAGTTCCTAGTTCTTATGTTTTTGGTTGTAGGCTCGGTTATGTATCGGGTTTCTTTTTTTCCTTTGTTGGAGAGTAATGGGTTGGTTCATGCGGAGTTCGTCATTCCCAGCAGTCATCTTGACTACTGCTGGAGAGGGTCGCATGTACTGGGACACTACGGTCGCTTGAGTCAGGCGACCTAGATCTAGTAATAGGGCCTGTCGGCCTCTGCTTCTCTGGATTCGTTTGTGTTTGTTGATATATTTTTGGTTCTTGTCTGGGCGTTGGGGCAGGTTTCAGTCAGGTGGTTTTGTGCGCATAAGGTGCAGATTGTCGGTCGTCTGCAGTAAATTCTTGTGTGATATAGTAGCTGGCAGTTTTTGCACTGGGGAACTCGGGTAGTCTGTAGTCTTTCAGTTTAATGCTATAGTGGTCGATGTATTTCAGGGTCGGTTTTGTCACTGTCACTCGCGTCTTGGGATTTCTATTGTGTAGATCCCCAGTGCTGTAGTCTGTCCGGTTAAGTCACGTTTTTGAATTTCAGTGTCGTGTAAGTCAGTTTTAGTGCTGTCAGGGTCTCTTCTATTGTCTGTGGGGAAGCTAGGGGGAGTCCTTTGATGGCCAGCTTTTCTCTGATTTCCTCGGTAGTTCTGTTAAAATGATAGGCGACGTGTTTGAAATAGTTTTCTTTTAAGTTGGTTGTCCGGATTGTATTGAAGCTGTCTGATTCTGTTGAGTTACCACAGTTTTTGGTTGGAATATCAGTTTGGTCTTTGAACATTTGCCCGTCATCTGTCCATTACAATGGGTCATTAGGTCTTTCATCATTTCATTTGGGCAGAAAATTGACGCAAGATCGATCTTGAATTGTCCAATTTTTGGTCTTGATGTCTGGTTTGTGGTTGTTTGTCTGCTTTCTTGACTGGTTTATGTCTTCATTAATGTTAGTCTGGCCTGAAGGGCTCTCTGTCGATGTCGAGGTTTCTTCGGTGAGGAGAGAGGTCGCGAGGGGATTGAAGTGGTTTCGGAGGCGAACTGTTCGGGGGTTGAGGGTTGTGCTAAGGTCTTTTTGTATGGAATGAATTCTAGGTTTTTCGGGAGGATGAGCTGTTTCCACCATACGTGGTTGCGAGTGCATGCCTACCTTTTTCTCCGTCTCCACCGATCGCAGATGAGGTGCCATCATGCAGGGGTGGGGTGGGGTTGTCATGGGTGCCATCGAAAGTTGCGGCGTTCATGCTGACGTCTTCGTTGTTCATTCTGGAGGAGGACTGCAGCAGTCGCTGCAGCTCCGGGTCGCCTGTCTTCTTCCCAGCCAGTAGTTCTTCCGCTCGCAGGCTGAGGAGTAGTGCCCTCGGCAGTGACGAGAGAGGTTTTGCTGCCCTGCACGGAGGTCCTATGCGCCGTCCACCACGGCCGCCTGTCGACCGTTTCGGCGTCGCTTTAGCACTCAGACTGCGGCGTCAGTGGCTCGGTTACGATGTATCAATCGAGAGTCCAGGTGTATGTCGCATTTGTCGTTATATCAAGAAGTATAGTGAAGAGTTCTTCTAGCGGAGTGTCGACTAAATAGGTGCGTTCGACAACACAAGACAAGAGAGTTGGTAACTTTAACGTGCCTATCTCTCAATGGAGCTCTTTGCGTTGGTTTGGTCATTATCGGTAATTTAATCAGCAGAGATTTATGCACCCGTCCCCCACACATGACGGGGATTGGGAAAACAATTTAAAATCGAAAAATGTTGAAGTAAGAGAAGGTAGAAATGTAAACGAAGGAATGACAGATGAGAAAAGAAAATAGATGAGAAAAGGATGGAAAATAAAATAAATGATTGTACGTAGTTCGTATTAGTCAATAGGAAAGTCAAAAACTGGATGGCTCTTGTCATGTCAGTGTAGTTCTGTCACGTTTTGTCAAGTAGTCGGAGTCGGTCTGTACCCTCTGCGTTAAGTGGGAGGAGGGGGAAGCTGCAAAATATCGAGGGAATGTTTTTTGGTTCGGTACCCCGGAAAATTGGAGAGAATTTTGGCATGGGACGTCAGAAGGTAGTTATGTCGGGTCAAGGAATTTTGATTTGGCTTTTTTGGCGGATTCATAGAGGGATGTGGCAATATGGGGAATAGAGAAACGTGAGCGTAAGTCATTAAAGCGTGTATAGGGGAGGCCGAAATCTTAGTCGAAGAATTTTATTCTTCTGTCTAGTCAGTTGCAAGTAATTGTCGTTTGTGGTTCAAGACCATGTAGAGTGAGCGTATGAGATGAGGCGGATGTAGATGGAATAAATGAGAAGTTTTTGTTTAATTGGAGGCGAGTGGTGAGTAAATAGGGGATGAAATGCATTGATAAGTCGGTATGTCTATTGTGTCGTATGTGAGTCGTCCAATGAAATCGCCTACTGAAATAAACACCTAAGAATTTAACTTCAGTGGTCCAGGGTACTGTTTGTCCGTCAATCGTAAGTGGGGGAGGGAAAGTCGGAGTCCGTTGGTTGGGAAACACAATACTTAAACATTTTGATGGCTTTATCGTGATTATTTCTTTGGCCCAGGAGCGGATGGAATTAAAGGCTTTTTGGAGTTGATAAAGGGAAAGATTTAAATATCGAGACGGAGCTAGAAAGGCAAGGTCGTCAGCATACAGAAATGCTTTGGCACCGTTTGTAGGAGGAATGTCATTGGTGTAGAGGGAGAAGAGAATGGGAGATAGCACGGCGCCCTGGGGGACGCCGGCAAGAAGAGGATAGATTGGAGAGAAATTTTGAGTGTAACAAACAAACAACGGTCCGAAAAATAGTTCTGAAAAAGGGAGAAGTGGGGTGTAGGAATGTAAGGATAAAGTTTCATAAGGATACTATGGCAAACGATGTCATCAGCGGGAGATAAGTCTAAAAATACAAGGAATTTCTTTTTTACAATGAAGGGGAGTGGCGATTTCAAGTGCAAAATTTAGAGTTTGGAGGGCCGCAGAGCGACCCTCTCGGAATCCAAATTGTACGGGACGAATGATGGGGTTAAGGAGGGGAGAAATGTGGAGGATAAATTTTCAAGTAGTTTTCCGAAAATGGGGAGCAAGCTATTGGGGCGGTAGTTGGAGGGCTGCTGATGAACTTTGCCGGGCTTTGGAAGCATTGTTACGCGGGCGATCTTCCAAGATGTGGGGAAATAAGATAAAGAGAAACCGGAATTTAGAATTTTGACAACTAGGTTTAAAGCGTTTTTCGAAAAGTGATGTAGGTGAGAAGGGATTATTCCGCCGGGACCGGGTGATTTTCGAGCCGAAATGGTTTTAATAATATGGGTTACCTCATCACTGGTGGTGTACAGCGGTTCATTCAGAGGTTTGTTAGGCGATTTTAGATAATTTAGAATAACAGAATCGGGGATGGGGATATTTGGTGGGAGAAAATTTTGTGCAAGGTTTTTAGCGAAAATATTGTTCATTTCTTGGGGTAAAAAATGAGGGAGTTGTCAGAGGATTTGATGGGGGGAGATTTGTATGGGGTTTGCTCTAACCTCTTTTATGACATTGTAAATTTTCTTGGGGCTGCATTTTTCGTTTAAAATGTCGTCACACTTGTTCGTCTCGTATGCTAGTAGTTCTCGATGAACCAGTCGTAAATATTTTAGATTCGTTTGTCATCGTCGCGTCTGTATTTATAAAAATGTCGTTGGGTCTGTCGTTTTAACTTGATTAGACTGATAATTTCTTTGGGAAGGGTAGGATGGTCGTTTTTTTGAATGGTCGTCGTCTTCCGGAAACCGTTTTTAATTTGTCTCACGTGCATAATAGATTTTTCAACGTCGGTCGATGTTGGGATGTTGTCAGGGACATGAATATTTTTCGATAGAATATGTGAGTATCTTTTCCAGTCTGTCGTCGATTGTAGTGGTCGATGTGGTGTAAAGTAAGGGGTCGTGTAAGTGCTGGAAAAGATGAGGGGGATGTGGTCTGAACTATTGAAAAGGTCAAATTTGATAATGGGGTGAGAGGTCTGAATTACTGTCGAGTGAAGTATACAGTCGAGTAGGTTATTGCGAGTGTCGCGTATATAGTGAGTCGGTTCGGACGGGCATTTTAGTATTAAGTCTGCATATCTAAAAAGTCTTTAATTGTCCGTCCTGTCCGATTTGTCGTCTTGCAGCCCCATTGTACATGTTTTGAGTTTAAATCACCTGAAAGAATAAAAAGGGTAGCGAAGATTGGTAAGGGAGAGAAGGTCTGAGTTTGGAATGGGAGTACCTGGAGTTTTGTAGGTCGAAATAATAATGATTGGTGTTGAGGGGATTCCGATTATTATGGCAGAGCATTCTAGAGCATACATGGAAGGGAGTGAATATCGAGCATGGGGAATGAGATTTCGGACCAAAATTGCCCTTCCCATAACCAGCGGAGGTATTTCGATCATTTCTGTGTGTTGTATAATTTGGAATGCCAAAGTGTAACTGGTGTAAGCCAAGTTCCTTGGAGACACACGATACCGACAGAATAATCCTTTAGGAATTGTTGTAGGAGGGGTTTTTTGTTGTTAAGACCGCCGCGTGCGTTCCATGATAAAAAAGGTTTGGAAGCGAAAGGGAGGAGCCATTAATTGAAAAATTTCAACAAGTTTCACTGCAGCCTGGATTAATTTGGAGATAATATCTCCTGGGCCCTTAAATATTGTGATAATGGGGGTGATGGCAGTAAGCAGTTTTTTAATGTCACTGGATTTTAGTAGTAGTATTAAGTCTTTTAGGTCAGTGAAAGATGATGTAGATGATGTGGAGTCTTGCAGATTGTGGGTCGATGACTGATTGGAGGTGACTGAGGCAAAAGATCTTAGTGGACATGCTGATGAAGGTGGAAGTGAAGATGAGTAACGTGGAAATGAATGAGATGATAGAGTGAAAGCATTGAAGTTATTTGTAGAGTTTGTAAGGTTTTTCTGTCGAAGGGTGCGGGCTTGTACAATATAGGGGCAGTAGGGGTCAAAGGCTGGGTGTTGGAGGTTGCAGTTTGCACATTTGGGGATAAATTTGTCTGTTTGGGCCAGGGAACATGTTTCGGTAGGTTGATTTAGGGAGCAGAGTGCACAGACTGTCGGACGTCGGCAGTAAGTCCTGGTATGGTATAGTTTCTGGCAGTTTTTGGACTGAGGAACACTCAGTCTGCTTATAATCTTCTATTTTAACACTGTAATTGCCAATGTATTTGAGGGTTTTCTTTGTAACTGTTAGGTCTCGTGGAATTTCGATAGTGAAGATCCCCAGTGCGGTCATCAGTCCATTAGGGTCCCTTTTCTGCATGTCACGTGAAAGTGGGTTAGTCCTCAGTTCAGTGTTTCTTTGATCGTGTCGAGGTGAAAGTTGGAGGGGAGTCCTTTTATCACGACCTTGTCGCGTATTTCGTCTGTCGCACAGTTGTAGTGGTAGGCAATGTGTCGAAGGAAATTGTCTTTTTGGTCACTAGTGCGTATAGCGTCGAGTCTGTCACGTATTTCACTGTGAGCCATCACAGTTTTTGGTGAGATTAATTCAGTCTTCGTACATTTTGCCATCATTTGTCCGTTGCAGTGAGAGTGCAGTTCTTTCGTCATTTCTGTAGGGCAGAAGATGAATGCGAGGTCTTTTTAAATTGTCCAATTTTCGGTCTGGTAGTCTGGTTATTTACTGGTGTGTGGGGTTTGTCCGTAGTCGTGTCAGTCTGGCTAGAAGAAGTGTTTTCTGATGTTGAACGTTTTTCTTCGGAGATGAAGGCAGCTAAAGGGTTGTAATACTTTTTACAAGGGACTGATTGATTTTGAGAGGGGGGTTGTTGTCGGAAGGTCTCTTTATAAGGTCTGTAATCATTAGCGTTTTCAATTCCGGGTGATTTGTCATGAGTGGGCGAGGGTTCATGTACCCGCTTACTTGTGTCAGTTCCTGGGCCATATGAGCTGCCAAATTTTGTGGGGTTGGTTCTGACTGCTTTTATGATGTGGATTTTGTTGGGGCTGCATTTTTCGTTTAGTATGTCGTATTTATTCGTCTCGTATGCTATTATTTGTCTGTGAACCAGTCGTTGTAAATATTTTAGTCTACGTTTGTCATCGTCGCGTCTGTATTTATAGTAATGTCGTTGATCATGTCGTTTTAATATTAGATTTACTATTTAATGGGGAAGGGTGGGATGGTCGCTCTTTTGGGTAGTCGTCGTCTTCCGAAATGCATGTTCGATTTGTCTCGTCAAGTGTGTAATAGATTTTTCTACGTCGGTCGATGTTGGGATATTGTCGGGGACATGGATCTTTTTCGAGAGGATGTGTGAGTAGCTTTTCCAGTCTGTCGTCAATTGTTGTGGTCGATGTGGTGTAGAGTAGCGGGTCGTCGCAGTGCTGGAAAAGATGAGGGGGAGGTGGTCTGAACTATCGAAAAGGTCAAATTTGATAATGAGGGGAGATGTCTGAATAACTGTAGAGTGGAGTATATAGTCGAGAATGTCGTTGGGGGTGTCGCGTATCTAGTGAGTCGGTTCGGGCGGGCTTTTTAGTATTAAGTCTCGGTGCATGTCTAGGAAGCCTTCGATCGCCCGTCCCGTCCGATTTGTCGTCTTGCAGCCCCACTGAACATGCTTGGAGTGTAAATCACCTGCAAGGATAAATGGGTGTGGAAGATTGATAAGGGAGAGAAGGTCTGAGTTTGTGATGGGGGTACCTGGGGTCTTGTAAGCTGAGATAATAATAATTGGGGTTAAGGGGGTTCCGATTATTATTGCAGAGCATTCTAGTGCACACATGGGGGAGTGAATATGGAGCATGGGTGATGAGATTACGGACCAGGATTGGCGTACCACCATCATCAGCGGTATTTCGGTCATTTCTATGTACTGTATAATTTTGAATGCCAAATTGTAATACTGGTTTAAGCCAAGTTTCTTGGAGGCACATGATTCCGACAGAATAATCCTTTAGGAATTGCTGCAGGGGTTTTTTTTTGTTAAGACCGCCGCGTACGTTCCATGAGGAAAAGGTTTGAAATCGGAGGGAAGGAGCCATTAATTGAAAATTTCAACGAGTTTCAATGCAACCTGGATTAGTTTTGAGATAATATCTCCTGGGCCCTTGAATATTTGGATAATGGGGGTGATGGCGGTGAGTAGTTTTTTGATGTCGCAAGATTTGAGAAGTAGTATGAGGTCTTTTAAGTCGGTGAAAGATGAGGATGTAGATGCCGTGGGGTCTTGCTGATTGTGGATCGATGACTGGTTTGAGGTTACCGAGGCGAAGGATCTTAGTGGATCTGCTAATGAGGGTGGGGGTGAAGATGAAGATGAGGGAGGTGGTAATGAATGATCTGATAGGTTGAAAGTATTGGAGTTGTTTGTGGTCTTTGTCAGGTTTTTCTGTCGGAGGGTGTGGGCTTGTACAATATAGGGGCAATTGGGGTCAAAGGCAGGGTGTGGGAGATTGCAGTTGTTACATTTGGAGATGAATTTATCTGTTTCAGTTCGGTGATTTTGGAAGCAGAGGGCACACGCTGTCGGACGTCGGCAGTAAGTCCTGGTGTGGTATAACTTCTGACAGTTTTTGCACTGGGGTACTGTTTGCTTGTAGTCTTCTAGTCTGACGCTGTAGTTACCAATGTATTTCAGTGTCTGTTTTGTCCTGGTTATGTCACGTCGTGGGATTTCAATAGTGAAAATCCCCAGTGCGCTCATCAGTCCATTTGGGTCCCGTTTCTGCATCTCCGTCACGTGGAAGTAGGTTAGTCTCAATTCATTGAGTGTCTCTTTTATTGTCTAGGGAAAGTTGGGGGTAGTCCTTTTATCACTACTTTGTCTCGTATTTCTTCAGTCGCACGGTTGTAGTGATAGGCGACGTGTTTAAAGAAATAGTCACTTTGGTCCCTAGTGCGTAATGTGCCAAGTCTATCACGTATTTTGGTATGAGCCATCAGGGTCTTTGGTGAGATGATCAGTTCACTCTTTGTGCATTTTGCATTCAGTTGTCCGTTGCAGTACGTGTGTAATTCTTTCGTCAATTCTGTAGGGCAAAGGATTGAGGCTAGGTCTATTTTAAATTGTCCTATTTTGGGCCTACTGTGGGGTACAGGAGGGGTGGTGGTTTGAGTTGAGAGCGGGTTGGTGGGGTCAGAAATAGGGGCTGCCTGGTCTGGTGTACAGGACGTTCCGGGATTTGGATTTTGAGCAAGGGAGATAAAGAAGTTCCTGGTAGGGACTCCTTGTTTTTGGGTTGGGGTGGTTGTTTGAAGGTCTTTCTGTATCTTTGGAAACCATCTTGGGAGGAGGATTGGGATCGGGGGTCCCCTCATGTGGAGGTGGATGTGTCCCTCTTCTTCTGGTCTCGTGGGTTGCGAGGGGCATCCGTCAGCGGGTTACCTTGGTTGGTGGGCGCTTGTGTGTCTTCGGCCATGTTGACATCTGCGTCTTCCATCCCCATTTCAGGTGGCGGCCGAGGCCGCGCCTCCTGCTGCTTCCTTCTACCGAGTTGTCGGAGGGCCTCCCTGAAGGTGGTCCTCGGGACGTTTGAGAAGTCGTGTGAGGTTCGTCCTCCTTTGGTCCTTCGTTCACAGCCGCCCGTTGATCGCCTCGGCGTCGTCTTTGGCCTCAGGTTGGGTCGTCGTCCGTAGCCTCAGCTTTCAAGACCGGTCCGTTATTCCGATAGATTTATCCAGTAGGTGTAGCAAAGTTCTCGTATATAAGTTTGTAAGTATGTATCCCTTCGGCAGTTGACGAGTAACGATCGTTAACGGCTTCGAGCTGCGGTAATTCGCGGCGTAGTGCAAGCGCTACGCCGCCACCTGGCCTGCCAACGCGATCTCTGCGATAAACAGCGAATCCCCGGAGTTTGAATTCGTGTTCACTGCTGAGCCACGTCTCTTGTAAAGCCAAAATGTCTAATTGAAACTCATTAGTAAAACTTTCTATTAGCTGGGCTTTGAAGAAGCACTTCGCGCGTTCCAAGTACAAGCGCGGAGAGGTGCTGAGTTGAAACCTACGTTTGAATTAGACATTGTGAGGCAATGTCTGCAAGAATAAATTAAACAATTCTAGGAACTGGCTCCTAGACATTGTTTGTGCGGCAGCTACGGGTCCAGTGGGCCGCGCTCCGGCCGCCCCTGAGGGCGTCGCGTTGGCCCCCGAGGTGCGCGGTGCGCCGAGGCGCCCCGCGACCTCGCTCCAGGCCGGCCCGCCGTTAGCTGCCGTCTGAGGCGCCGGGTTTCTAATGAAATTAGAGCTTCCCGGTGAGGATCCCTCAGTTCCTAATATTGCACGCGCGTCTGAAGGGCGCTTGGGCAGCGTGCAATGTATCCTTTGAAGGATGCAGCATGTCCCTGCTTGCAATTGCAGCAAAGTCGGTCTTAAGTGCATTTTGCCAAGTCGCGGGCAGTGCTTTGTGCCGCGCTTGTCGTCTCCTTCCGGGTGATCCTCGCCCGTTCAGAGCCGACAGCGCACATCGTACTCGCAGTTGCGAGAGATGTGGCCCCAGCGGCAGCACTTGTTACAAAAGCGTGGTCGTGCCCCTTTCTCACGTTCGACCACGACCGCGAACGACTCAAGTCGCAGATGGTAAATTTTGCGCGACTCGGCGTTGTCACTGAGGGTGATTGCGAAAGTTCCCGTGGGAACTTGCACGCACCGAGTTTCGGTGCCTGTTGCACCATTGGCTACACCAGAATCCCGGCTACTGGCGACCGGAGATTCTTTTAGCAGAGAAATCTGCTTTATGGCGGAAGGCGTGAATCCCTGCTGTTTAAGCTGGGCTTCGACGTCTTCCGCGGTGTAGCCCTGCGGGAGCCCTCTAATGAAAACTCTCAGGTGCTTGGCAGAGTTTTCTGGCGGTGGCGGGTGCGCGAACAAAAACAAATTCGGCACCGGCGTCTGCACCGGCGTCTGCTTCGGGAGCAGCGGTGGCAGTGGCAGCTTGCACTGCGAAGAAGGCGTTGTCTTCGCCTTACGTAGTGGTGGTGGCGTCGGGATTACAAACTGCACGGCCGTCGTGGCCGGAATGTCCTCCGCGCCCACCACCACGATTTTGGAGTCCGGGGTGGCTACTCCAAACAGCTCCATCCCGGAGATGTAAACAATTTCCCGCTTCTGGCAGGACTGCGCTGCGGGGCGCTGTGGCTCGGTCGATATCGACCAAGTCACGTTGTCCCCGAGCGAGTGCCGCCGTCCGCCGGGAAGGTGCGCGGTGTTGCCCCTCAGCGACGGGCGCCGAGGGGTGGCATCGCCGTTAGCGTCCGCCATGGTCGCTAGCGGCACATTATTTGCTCAAGTTGAAGCTCATATGAGTGTCGTTGCCCCGCGAGAGCAGCGCTCAATCGCGGGGAAAGGCTCGGTCTCTGCTGCGTTCTCGCACGGTGTTCCTTAAAACGCCTCGTGAGAGCAAAGCTCAATCACGAGTACGCCAAGTACTAGCCGGCAAGAAGGCTGCGCGCACTTTCCGCTCAACACAGCGTGGGAGCAGGGCTCGACCACGTGTGTCAGGTACTCGCACGCGCCGCAGCAGAAACCAAGTCGCAGCGAGGTCGCGGAGAGCGGAGCGGAGGGAGCGGGTGGTGCTGCGACCTCGACGCCCACGCAAGTGAGGGCCCTGTCCCGCTCCTCGGCGGTCAGGTAGCGAATCCCCCAATACCTCGCGAGAGCTAACTTGTGCAGTTTTGTGAACGCACGAAGTGCAATGTACGCTCACGCCACTGCGGTTCGATCATTCCTACCCTTACGGGCATCTATGGCCAATCCTGCAATATGAGAGAAAAAACAGATCAAAAAAGATTTTAGCCTACCGGCGCGCGCATTGCGTGTGCAGTGATTCAAGGCTTATGTTTCAAGTTTCATTTCGCTGTTTCAGATTTCTCTTACTCCAGGAACTGCTTGGGTCGCTTATACTTCGCCCGTTTGTCGGGTTCGTATGAAGCGACGTCAGAAATGAGTGTTTTCCGAGTCAGCTGCTTTTTCAAAAAAAATTTTTTGCTGTAATGCTTTTAAAGTGATCTTTAAGCAGTGGCATTGAGGTATCGCGATGCAAGTCTCTTTTTAGAGTGTACCTGGGGGCGCAGAGGGCGGCCCTTAGGCATTCATTTTGGACTACTTGCAGTTTATTTAGATAGCTGTTAGCTGCTATTGCCCAACTGGGGCATGCGTAGTCCATTTGTGGCCTAATAACTGCTTTATAAAGTGTGAGGCAGTTTGCCGTGTACAGTTTGCTTTGCTTGTGAAATAAGCATCGCAAGCGGTCTGCCGCGCTTTCTTCTGCACGTTTTCAGTATGCAGGTTAAAAGTGAGTGATTTGTCTAATGTCACTCCTAAATATTTTACACTTTTGGCCCAGTTAATTACGTCTCCACATAGCGCGAGCGGCCTCGGCTGCGTGAATCTCTGTCTCCGCGTGAATAGCACAGCTGTGCTTTTACTCACGTTGACTTTGATCCGCCACAGCTTCAGCCACTCCTTGATCTGTGTCAAATGTTGATCCAAGTACTTCTGGAGAAGCTCGATACTTTTTGACGTAGCTATTACAGCCGTATCGTCGGCGTACAGGGCGAGTTCGGTCTGAGGGTGCGAGGGAATATCACGCACATAGAGGCTGAAGAGCGTAGGAGCTAGCACGCTCCCTTGTGGCACTCCGGCCCGTATGGCGCGGCGGGTGGATTTAGCATTCAGAAGCGTTACTTGAAACGTTCTGTTTGCTAGGAAAGAGTGGACAAGGTGTATTAGTAACTAGGAAGGTTCACGGTGAGAAGTTTGTGAAACTTTGTCCAATGCGCTGGCAACGTCGAGGAACACTCCGCCTGTGAATCGACTCTCGTTGAAGTTGCGTCTGATGCGGTCTGTAATTCGCACAAGCTGATGCGTCGTGCTGGGGCCCGCGCGAAAGCCAAACTGCTCCTTATTCATTATTGCATTTTCTGAAACAAATTTAAGAATTCTTTTTAAGATAAGTTTTTCGCACAGTTTTCCGAGTGTATTTAGTAGGCTAATAGGCCTGTACGACTCGGGCAATTTCGGGTTCTTTCCCGGTTTTTGTAAAGTTATAACATGTGCGTGTTTCCACTGGCTCGGAAAATGCTGAAACATAATTATTGAATTAAATAAGGCAACCAAAAACACTATGGCTTGCTGCGGCAGCTTCTTCAGGACGTCGTTGGAGATGCCGTCTGGGCCAGGAGCTTTTTTAGCTTTCAGCTCTGCAATGGCCGCTTTAACTTCAGTCTCATCAGTGAAACTCGGCTCGTCGGCGGGCGCGTGCAGTGCCGCCATCACCGTTTGTTGCACTTCGACAACGTGCGGGATTGGCGGCGTTTCCTCGACCTGCTGAAACTGAGGTTCTAAGACATTAGCAAGAAGTTCCGCTTTCGCCTCATTGGACTCCGCGTAGTCTCCTGTGCTGGTTTGAAGCGGTGGCACTGTAACAGGTTTCCTGGAAAGCATGCGTGTAATTTTCCATAGTGAGTTATCCTCAGGTTAGAGGCCTGAAAGAAATTTGTCCCACTTCTGATTGCGGAATTCGGCTAACTCGATTTCAACTTTACGCTTCAATCGGTTCAGCTCTCGCTTATCAGCGGGGTGCCGCGTGCTCTGCCACACTCTGCGCGCTCTGTTTTTCCTGTGGATGAGAGAAACAAGAAATGGTGTTAGTGGCTGCTCCTTCTTATAGGAACGTTGCTTCTCAGCTGCCGCGTTGAGGCTGTCAGTCACAGCTTCGGCGAATTTAGTTGCTCCTGCTTCAATCTGCTGCGGCCCTGAAAGAGCAGATGCGTCCGGGATGCGCTGCTGCAGCTCCATCTGAAATTGTTGCCAATTTGTGCGCCGCTTCTGCGTCATGGGTGCAGTAGACAGAGTCGCGCCGCCCCGCCTCATCTCCGCCAGCACAGGGAAGTGGTCTGAGGAAAGTTCGTATATTGTGGTCAATATGGGAGGGTAATGAAGTTTATGGCACAGCGCTATGTCTAGAACATCGGGCTTGCCATTTGTCGTGTAGGGATAAAAGGTGGGTGTAGTGGGAGCGAAAATTTCGCAACCGTTCGCATCAGCAGCTGCTTTCAGCTTACGGCCGCGAGGGCAGGTGATGCGGGAACTCCAGGCCGTGTGTTTGGCATTAAAATCGCCAGCCACAATTGTTGGAGTTGTGTTTGCCGCGACTAGTTCTGCAATATCTGCAGCTAGTAGGGCGCACGTTTCCGCGGAGCGGTCAGGACGAGCGTAGAGAGAGACAAGGCGTAGCGGCCCGCGCTCCGTCTGCACGACAACAGCAGTGGCCTCAGCGTGCTGCAGCTGCGGTAAAACTGAAACATAATGATTTATGCTGTGTCTTATTAGTATAGCAGTTCCGCCTCCGATGTGGGGATTTGTCGTGTTTGGTGCTGGTGCTGCTCTGTCATTCCTGTAGCAGATGAAGCCTGGAATAGAAAGAGAAAGATGCGGGCTCAGCCATGTTTCACCCAGCATCATTATGGAAATGTTATGCCGAGCGAGAAAACTGTGAAGTTCTGACTGCTTCGGTGGCGAGCTGATGCCGTTGCAGTTCCAATATGCAACGGTGCAGCTGTTCCTGTAAAAAGAAGGAGAAACAGCCATTATTTAGGGTGCGGGGGTGGTGTGTGGTGAGGACGAGGGAGAGCGTGCCTCCTCCGTCGCTCCCGCCGCAGCGGCCGCCGTCATCTCGTGAGAGTGCGCAAGTAATTGTGACACTACCACCTTGAGTATGACAGCCGGCCACTCAGCTGGGTCGCGGCCGGTGCCGGCTCGCAGGAGCGCCTGCGTTACCCGCCCCGGCTCGATCCCGTTCCGGACGAGATCGTCAACCGCGGCGTGCATCGCGCGCTCCTGCTCGCTCAGGGTGGCGGGAACTGGAGTCGTCTCCGCCGCCCGCCTCCGCCGCTCCACGCGACCGGAACGTTCCTCGCGGGCCGCGTCGGGGGCCGCCGGCTGACGCTCCCGGGGTTGACGGGTGCGTGGGGCCAGGGCGTCCGCGTACGTCCGCTCCTGGCGTCGCTGCTGCCGCTGGGCGCGTGGGCGTTCGCGTCTCTGCGAACGCTGAGACCGCGGTGGCTGCGGTGGTGGCTGCGGCGGGGGCGTAGAGGTGCGGCGGCGCGAATGTTCGCGCTCCCGTGAGGGAGAACGCGACGCCTCCGACTGCGTGTCGGCCGCTCGCCTCTCACTGATGCGGGCGCGTCGCTGGCGGTCCCGCTGCTGTCGCTCGTGCCGCTGCTGCTGAGCTGCATTGCCCCTGAAACAACGGCGCTTATATTCGGGGCAACCCTTGTATTTTGCGCCGTGGTTATCGCCGAGGCAGTTGGAGCAGCTACGCTCCTCCGCTGGGGGGTTTGGTCCCAGCGGGCACTGCTCAGCGTCGTGGGTCTCCCCACATTTCCTGCAGCGCGTGCGGCGCTTGCAGTTTCGTGCCACGTGCCCGAAATCCAGGCAATTGTGGCACTGCGTGGGCCCGCGCGGTGGCCGATACACCTCCACGCGAACGCGGAGCCCACGTATCGACTCTACCTGGCGGAGCGCCCGGTGACGCTCCGTGTCGGCCAGCGTGGCGATGACCAGCGGGATAGGTCGGCCCCGTCGTCCCGGCCGCTGGGTTGTCATCCTCTCGAGTTTTTTCACCTGAAAACCAATACGTTCCAGGTTATCATGGAGGCTCTGGAAGGAGAATTCCAGAGGAATGCCCCGTAGGACATACCTCAGGACCTTCTCGTTTCCTGTGGAGTACGTGTGGTACTCCACAGCTTTTTCCTCCAGGGCGGCCAGCACCTTCCGGTGCGCCTCGAGGGTCTCACAGCGCACCCTAACAGCGTCGCCAGCCACCTCTGCGGTGACCGCGGCGTCGCCGCTGGCCGCGCGTAAGCCCTCGAGGAGCCCGAAGATGTCGGCCACCCCGTACAGAAAGATGGGCGGTGGGCGGCAACTGCGAGTGACAAGCGTGAACTCGCCATCCTCCTCCTCTTCTGTTGCTGCTGCTGCTGCTGCGCCGGGTGCGGCGTCAGGCGTCGTGGCGCCCGCTGTGGCGGGCGGCGGCGTGGTGCTGGCGGCGGCGGGCGCCGCGTCAGCGGGCGGCGTGGCTGCGGCTGCGGCGGGCTGCGCGGCGGCCGACGTGGACGGCCCTGGTTCGTGCGACCCGCTGGTTTTCCTCCTGTGAGCAGAAGGCGTA
The DNA here is from genome assembly GCA_011170035.1 of Teleogryllus occipitalis. Lineage (NCBI taxonomy): Eukaryota > Metazoa > Arthropoda > Insecta > Orthoptera > Gryllidae > Teleogryllus > Teleogryllus occipitalis. Next base: position 35,069 of record BLKR01006209.1, read on the forward strand.
CGCTTTGAGCAAATGCGCTCAGTTGATGGGGAACCGTTTCTCCGTTTCACGCTTCCCCGCTCAGTCTTTCGCCTGCTCGTCCTTCCGCGCGCACCCGCTCCGCCCCCCGTGCGCGGGGTTTGGAACGGTGTCGACGCGGTTGAACTCGCTGGCGACGACATCGTAAAATTATAAAAGCCCTAGAAGGGCTTTTATAAATAAGCCCTAAGAAGGGCTGTTTTTTATTGCAGGCGCCCTTAGAAGGGCGAATCTCGGCTTTTTGCTCTTATGTAGCCCTAATAAGGGCTGTTTGTTCCCGCGACGGTTGACGGTCGCACGGTGGGCGAAGCGCTCTTCAGGTGCGTCCGCTCTCCTCGCCGGTCAGGTAGCGACCCTCCCCAATATCTCGCGGCGCCGCGCGCCGCCCTAGTCACTGCCAGCGCGCCCGCGCTCGCCCAGGGCATCAGACCAGCCTTCCCGCCACTCTCATTGGCTCCCGTCGCCCCCACTCTCATCTGCACCGGTTTCGCCGACGCCACAGCCAGCCAGCCGGCCAATCAAAGCCTTCGCCGAAACTGCGCCCATTTCAAACACACAAAATACGTCTTCCTCTGATCTCGCCGAGCTCCGCAACCTTTTCAAACTTCTGAAGGGCTCAGAAGTTAAGAAAATAATACACCTTATAAAATCAGAAGTAGAAATTCTCAAATCCGAAGGGGATATTTTCGACAAGCTCACGCGAATCGCCCCTCTTATTGAGCAAGCATTTCCATGAACAATCTAATCAAAATAGTCTTCTGGAATGCAAACTGGGAGCTAAACAGAAAAAGGATGAAATTCTCCAATTTCACTGACTATTCACCCCACCTTGTCTTAATACAGGAGTCATCTACGAAGCGATAAATTTTCCCTCCGAAACTATCTGATCTATCGTTCTGATCGCTCTGGCCCACACCGCGGCGGTGGCACTAATTGGGATTCGGCGTACGATCCCACACTCGCTTCTCGTGACCCCGCCTCTCACCAGCATCGAGGCCACAGCGGTGGAGATTGGAACGCCGCGTGGGCCGATCGTGGTCGTCTCCGCCTACAAGCGGCCTCAGGAACCACTCGCGGAAATCGACCTCGATGCACTACTAACGCTCGGGGCGCCGATCATCATAGCGGGCGACCTCAACGCGAAGCATCCGGATTGGGGATGCCGCGTTGGAAACTCCTCGGGCGCCCGTCTATTAGCTTATTTAAATCAAAGCGATCAGCTCAGCATCGCCCCGCCCTCTTCTTTCACCCACCTACACACAAGTCCTGTCACAAACTATCGAAAGCGATATTCTTGACATCACTTCACTCTCCTTCTCTCTCTCTCTCTCAACTCCGAAGCCGCTTCACGACCTCATTTCCGCTTATCTCCGTCATCTTCGCTCTTCATCACATCTTCCCCGCCCCCGCTTCCACTAAGATCAAATCTGAAACTTCCTGGAAAACCTATCAATCTAAATTAAACAAACTTCTATCAAATCCCTCTCTCTCTTCTTCTCATGATGTCGACCGCGCCATCAAACATTTAAATTATCAAATCAAATCTACCTGCCTTCTCCGAATCCACCACAAAACTGAAACATCGTCTTCCTTCTCACAAACCCCGGTTGAACTGATTCGTCTTATACAAGAGCGCCGAAAGGCGCAACGAAACTTTCAGCGATCGCGCGACCCCGACGCAAAGGCAGTGTATCAGCGCATAAGGAGGAAAACAACTCGCCCCCTGAGAGCACATTGCAACGCGATGTGGCAAGAGTACGTCGAAAAATCTCAAATAAACAATGCTGAAGACTTCTGGAAACTGCAGCGAGTTCTCATAAATCCCGCCCCCGCCATCACCGCCCTCGAGCGACCAAATTGCCTCGCGCCAACCTACGACCCCGCCGTCAAGGCAGAAGGGTTTGCTGCCGACATGCTGGCGAGAAGATACTCGCCCCCGCCTATTTCTCGCTCGCTACAGCTCCCAGCCACCGCCGCGGAAACTCAAATCGATTGCGTTCCTCCCATCAACGTCTCGTCCGACTGGCATATCGAAGCGGATGAGTGCGCGACCTCCTTAAAAACACCAACACGAAGTCGGGCGGCCCAGACAAGCTCACAGGAGCGATGATTAAAAACTTGCCGCAAAAGGCCGCCCACCTCTTAGCACAAATCCACACAGCGTGCATTTCTGTGCAGTACTTTCCATCAGTATGAAGAGCGGCTACCATCACATTACTTGCGAAACGGAATAAGAACTCGCGCCTCCCGGAAAACTACCGACCTATTTCTCTACTGCCGATTCTCGGTAAACTCCTCGAGAAGATTATTCTCGCGAGAATCCAACGGCATCTCGAGAAAAAAGGCATCATCAGAGAGGAGCAATTCGGATTTCGCAAGCAGCGTTCCTACGCAATGCAGGCGCTTTCGCTTTCTTCTTCGCTTTCGGCTTCGCTTTCTTCGTTTCTTCGGCTTTAAGCCGCCACTGCTCTGTTCTTGCTCTATCCTTTGACTTTTCCTCCGCCTTCGATACTGTTCATTACCCGCTTCTTCATAAACTTCGCCCCTACATTTTCCATAGTGAATTATCTTCAGGTTTGAGGCCTGGTAGAAATTTTTCCCACTTCTGATTGCGGAATTCAGCTAGTTAGATTTCAACTTTCCGCTTTAATCGATTTATCTCTCGCTTATCAGCGGGGTGTCGCGTGCTCTGCCACACTCTGCGCGCTCTGTTTTTCCTAGAAATTAAATTGCAAAGAAAAGGTGTTAATGGCTGCTCCTTCTTAGAGGAGCGCTGCTTCTCAGCTGCGGCGTTGAGGCTGTCAGTCACAGCTTCGGCGAATTTAGCTGCTCCAGTTTCTATCTGCTGCGGATCTGAAAGAGCGGATGCGTCTGGAATGCGCTGCTGCAGCTCCGTCTGAAATTGTTGCCAATTTGTGCGCCGCTTCTGCGTCGTAGGTGCAATAGACAGTGCAGCGCCGCCGCGTCTCATCTCTGCGATTACTGGGAAGTGGTCTGAGGAAAGTTCATAGGTAGTGGTTAGAATAGGTGAATAGTGAAGTTTATGGCAAAGCGCGATATCTAAAGCATCGGGCTTGCCATTCGTCTGGTTGGGATAGGAGGTAGGTGAAGTTGGAACCAAAATCTCACAGCCGTTTGCGTCAGAAACTGCTTTCAGCTTACGACCTGTGTTCGGGCGGTGTAAAAAAGCTCTATTAAGAGCTTTTATAACAGTAGCCTTAAAAAGCGCTGTTAAAATAAAGTGGAGCGCCCTTAGCAGTGCGAAGCTACGCTTTTGCTCTTTGAGCCCTTAGAAGGGCTGTGGGCCCGTGGAAGGGCACCTCCGTGAAGTTGGCCAGAAAAATCTGCGATTTCAACCAAACTTGGTATATCGTTTGCCCAGTTTTGCCCACCAAAAATTTTCGTTTGCCCACCCCCAGAAAAAGTTACACGCAAAACAAATTTTCGGGCCTACTACACGCTGGCCGGAAAAAATCTGGGATTTCAACCAAACTTGGTATATCGTTTGCCCATCGTTTGCCCAGGTTTGCCCACCAATAGTTTTCATTTGCCCACCCCCAGAAAAAAAACTTGCACGCAAAACAAATTTTCGGGACAAGTTCAAGCTGACCGGAAAAATCTGGGATTTCAACCAAACCTGGTATATCGTTTGCCCAGGTTTGCCCACCAAAACTTTTCATTTGCCTACGCACAAAAAAAACTTACACGCAAAAACATTTTCGCGGCAAATCAAAGTTGATCAAAAAATTCAGGTATATTAAATATTTTAGTAAATCGTTTGCCCAGGTTACTATTTCCTAATAGAGTATTTGCGTTTGCCCACAGACAATTTTCATTTGCCCAGGCATATAAATTGAATTCGAGGCAGAAGCGTTTATTTAACGGGGCTCCGGCTTACGCTTATGTTCATATAATCGGCCTTACTACCACTTACCCAGAAGCAACAGTAAATACAATTATAATATTCAGTGTACTATTTCTTAATAGTGTATTTTCGTTTGCCCAGTGACAATTTTCATTTGCCCAGGCACAGAAATGGAATAAAGGCAGTGGCGTTTATTTCACTTTGTCTCCAGGTTACGCTTTTGTTTATATAATCGTCCTGGCTACCACTTACACTGAAGGAACAATTACAACATTCAGTATACAATTTCTTAATGGTGTATTTTCGTTTGGAATTAAAGGCAGAAGCGTTTATTTATCGGGGCTCTGGCTTACGCTTATGTTCATATAATCGGTCTGGCTACCACCCTCGCAGAAGGAACAATAATAATATTCAGTATACTATTTCTTAATAGTGTATTTTTGTGTCCCCAGTGACAATTTTCGTTTGTTCAGGCACAGAAATGGAATTAAAGGCAGTGGCGTTTATTTAACGGTGTCTCCGGGTTACGCTTTTATTTATATAACCGTCCAAACGATATACAAAGTTTGGTTGAAATCCCAGATTTTTCCGGCCAGCGTGAAGTTGGCCCGAAATTTTTGTTTGTATCTAACTTTTTTTCTGGGGGTGGGCAAACGAAAATTTTTGGTGAGCAAACGATGGGCAAACGATATACCAAGTTTGGTTAAAATCCCATTTTTTTCCGGCCAACTTCACGGAGGTGAATCCTCCTTGTCGACTCGCCTCTACCACTCGACTCACTCACTCTATCTTCCGCTTAATTTGATTTTCCCCCCACCAGTATCCCTGGTGAGGCAGGAGTTCATTCAAATCTTGGGGTTACATTTGCTCCAGCATTTCTGCTTATGGAGCTTGGGGAGGGATTTATCTTAAATAAACTACTTAATGTAAATATTAAAAACTAATACGCAATGCCTCTTTGGGCGATTCTTCCGCTTAATTTTTTTTCGGCGTAGCCGAAAATCAGTGTGGGTTTTGTGTTTTGCAGTTCGCACGCTAGAGCGTTTTACTGCTGTGTAGGTGGGTGGTGTAGGTTCGCGACGGACCTTAGTCAAAAGCCAACTTGGCTGAAGTGTTTAGTCACTGTCGTGACTTTGTCATTTTGTTAGTGTAGTAGTTCTACGCCCTCTATATATCCGAGGGGAGAGCTTGTCTTCTGCGTCCTATTGTGAGGGCATGTGATAATTGTTTCAGCGTCGCCGGTGCTTCGCTGGATTGAAAGGCCTGATAGGCTTCATTGAAAGAAAGCCATCTCAGACATTGAGTGAAGGACTCGATATCAAGTTCCTTCCTGAGATCTTTCATCCGTTTCCGAAACGGTGGGCGCGCTATGAGCTTCAGAAATCTGTTCTCAACTAGCTCAAGTGTAGCCTTGTACTCCTCTCCCATAGTCCACCATGTCGCCGCGGCATAAGTGGCTACGGGCCGGCAGCACGTTTTTTAGAGTACCAGGCGAAGGTCAAAGGGGAGTGAAGGTTCCCTTAAAAGAGGTTGTAATAGTCGTACTCTATGCTGAAGTTTCGATCGAATGAGTCTGACATGTAAGTGCCAGCGCATTTTTCGGTCGCAAGTGACACCCGGGTAAGTTTCCTTGGGCGCCCAATTCAGCTTTTGAGTACCTAGTGTGATTTGTTTTGGTGGCGTGAAGCGTTTTGTGTATTTATATTTGCGGCGAGTGTAACAGATGGCTTGCGACTTTTCCGCGGAGAAAGTCAGGTGGTTTTCTTCCGCCCATTTTAGCGTCAAGTTCATCTGTTTTTGGAGTATTTTGAAATTGTGGTCGAGGTTCATTCCTCTAGCTAAGACGGCTATGTCATCAGCATAGAGGAAAAGCCGTGTTCGCGGTATATGCGGTATGTCATTGACATACAGCGAGAACAGCAGCGGAGAGAGGACGGAGCCCTGGGGGACCCCGGTCGCAATCCTCCGCCTCGAGGATCTTGCCTTACCCACATTTACTACGAATGTGCGGTTTGTGAGGAAAGACTTAACGATTTCCGTTGTCTTGTGGGAGGACGCGCCGAAGTTTAGCTATTAGTGTTTTGTGTGGCACTTTATCAAAGGCTTGCACCATGTCGAGATAAACGACAGGTACATCCTGTGTGAGTATCAGATCGGCGGAAATCTGCTGAGCCATACAAAGTGCTTGTAGTGAAGCGGAGTGGCCCGGTCTGAATGCAAACTGTTCGTCTCGAATTAAGTTACGCGAGAGAACAGTTGGTAGGATTCGCGCGAGGAGAAGCCTTTCGAACACTTTTCCCATCACCGGGAGAAGGCTGATTGGCCTGTGGCTCGCCGCGATCGTTAGATCCTTTCCGGGTTTCGGAAGCATGGAAATACTAGTAAATTTCCAGCTTTCCGGAAAATACCGGTGTGTGATGCAGCTGCTGTAGATCCGCGTAAGCTCCGTGCTTATGACCGGCAAGGCCTCCTTGAGAACGGGAGGGCCTATCCGGTCAGGGCCCGGCGCCTTGCGACTACGCAAGCATGTGATTGTAGTCGAAACTTCTTCGACTGTGCAGTGTGTGTTTCGGCGTTGTCCTCCGTTTCCTCTTCCTCTTCCACATGTATAGTGTTAACAAACCTCTCTTCAAGTATGTCGGCGAAGAATTCCGCCTTCGCTTGATCTGAGAAGAGGTAAGTTTTTGCCCTCCGCATTGTCGTAACCACGTATGGCAGTTTCACTTTTAGACACCGACCTGAGCGCCTTTTGGAGTTTGAAAAGACCGCTACGAGTGTGATCAGAACCGATCTCTCTCATGCGTTTCTTCCACTCGGCCGCGTGATGGTTTGCGAGCGCCGTCTTCAGGCGTTTTTCGCATTCCCGCAGCTGTGGTCTAAGCGCAGGGCACCTAAACTGCTGCCATAGTCGTCTAGCTTTGCGTTTCTCACGCACGGACGGCCCTCTTCTGAATGCCTTTTCGGACGTTGGAGTTCGCCGCCCTTTGCTCGCGCGCCGCTTGGGCGGGGTGTTGTTTAGGTGAGTGCACAACACTCGTGAAGGTAGTGCTCTTATCTACCTTGCGAGCAGGTTGTGTGTTTGTGTGCTTCGGCGCGACATTTTTGCTCTGCCCCGACTCTACACTTTTGCTCTTGGCCGTCAAGGCCTTATGGGCCTTGCAGCCACCGTAGTTGGCGGAGTGATTTCCGCCGCAGTTGCAGCACACGGCTGGTTTGCGGGTGTTCCCGCAATCCTTTGTCAGGTGACCTTCGCCGCAGTGAATGCAGCGTGTGCTGACCTGGCAGTAGGCGCGGGTGTGCCCCCAGCGGCAGCACCGTTTGCAGAACGGCGCGGTCTCCGTTCGCCTAGCGACCTCTATGCGAGCGACGCAGCGGCAGATCGCTTTTAAGGCGAAGAGCCACTTACCGTCGTCACCGGGCGCCAGGCTTACAAAGTACGCGCCGAGTGGCACGAGCTTCCCGTTGCGGCGTCTCTTCAATTGGTGGACGGCGGGCCTAGGTGTCCCCGGGCATTGCTCGACGATGTCGTCCGCAACCTCGTCCGCCGACACTTGGGGAGGCGGGCCGCTCACGTAGAGCTTCAAGCCGCGCTCCTTCTTACGCGCGTGGGTGAAGTGGGCCGACTTGCCTCGCTTCAGATTCGCCGCAATCCTAACGTGGTCCGCGGCGCATCGTGCCTGAAGGGAAAAGAACTCTCCCCAGTGCTTGCAGTCACTGGTCGCTGCCTCGAACCAGCGGCGCTCGCGACCCTTATCGGCGGAACGCGCTTCGATGCCTTCCTAGGCTCAGAGGTGGACTCTGGCGTTGAGGCCGGCGTGGGCAGATTCGCCCCTGCGCTGCGGCGAGGTGCGCCGCTCTATTCTCTGCGAGAGTAGAAGAGGGAGCGGCGGCGAAAACCTCAGGGGGCGCACGCACGCGGTGAATAATCGCCGCTTTAAGGAGACAGAAAGATCGGGAGAACGGAGGAGGGGTTTCTAAAGACGAGTCCGGTTTTGAATTTTGGCCGCGAGATATCGAGCGTGCGCATGCCAACGGAGACCGCTGTCGAGCAACACGCCCAGATATCTCGCTTCGCTCTGCCAAGGCAAGCGCGCGCCCGCCAAGCTCACCGTGCAGTCCCCCCTTCAAGTGAAGATCACTGTTACCGGCGTTGATTGTTAGACTCCGCCCGGGATGCGACCTTGTCTACCATACCCCCTTCAGGGAGGACAGCCACAAGTCATCCGCGTACTCTCTCACCTCTAAATCGGCGAGTTCCGGGGCAGATCTTAGGATAGGATCCACGGTCAAATTGAATAGACCGGGCTAAGGGATCATCCTTGTCAAACGCCACGGATCATGGAGATCGGGTCGGAGATGCCTGAGTGGTAAGGATGGTGGAGCAGCCGGTCTAAAAACCCTTTACGATGTAAACGAATGAGTTGCCCGCGCCCGAAGCTCCGACTGCAGCAACTAGTGCCTCGTGAGTGATGGAGCCAGAGGCGTTTGAGAAGTCAAGGAAAGCCAGACAATGGTTTCCCTCTTGCTGGCGGCACTGTTAATGAGGGTCTTGAACAGGAAATTATGTTTGAAGACCCCATCATGCGGGCAGAGAACTATGTTTTGCTCAACCGGTAGCGGTAGCTCAGTGCATCAACTGATGTCACTGCAGCGCCTCTAACCGGGAGGTCCTAGGTTCGAGTCATGGCGGCAGGATTTTCGACACTAGCTTTTCAGCTAGGTCGAATTCAGCTGCTGTCTGGAGGACACACGTACACTAACATGCACTACACTACCACATATTTCGGGAGACCGGTCGGGAGCTTAGAGCTTGTCCCGGCTGGGGCGGTGCCCCGCTGGTGGGAGAGTCCTGGTTAGGGGGAAGCCCCACTAGCCGACGGTAGGTCGGCGCCGGATCTCGCCATCCAGCGGGGGAAGATCACCGCCATCTCCCGAGAAAAAAACATGCACTACACTAACGGGACTAATGACCGAAGTAGTTGACGCGCCCGGAAACACGAAAAAATCAATCAATAAATCAATCAATATGTTTTGCTCACGCCGAGAGGAAAAACTAGCCCAGAGCGAAGCGTATAATTTTGGTGCAGAGTTAGAGAACGCAATGGGACGCCATGAAGATGGGTCACTCTTAGCACCGCCTTTGTGAATGAGAATTGTTTTAGAATTCTTCCAAGTGGACGGGATACGCTGAAAATGCCGGCATAAATTAAAGATGGGGTTGAGAAATTTCAGCACGCTTACAGTGGAGATAACCTATCTATCGTCTCCAGGAACAGTATTGGTTCATCCTCGGAGACGTTCAGAGACTTCCTTTTGGGTAAAAAGCTCTGTATTTAGTGGTGGACGATCAACGGGTGGGTACATGTCCGGGAGAACGGGCGGCCCAGGTGACAAGAGGAAAAGGCGAGGTAAAATTTCACAAGGTGAGAGTACAGAAAGGAGAGATGGGGGTCTGAAGAGTTGATTGAGGAGATCTGTCTGAGTTGAGTCTCGCACAAAGGGCACTAAAGGGCGGGGAGAAGTGTTAACTGAGGGGGTGGAGAGATAGGGGCGTCAAAAACGGAAGAGTTGTTAGAAATGGACGAGTCTAGGGCGGAGATGGCCTCCCTATGGTTGAAGAAGTCGTCTGCGATGGCTTTCTCCCTTCGAGGGGAGGGAGGCAGCGGACGAAATGATCAGCTCTTTTTTGGAGAGGGCAGAAGAGAAGTTGACGTGGGGCGGCGAGAAGAAGAAAGGGGAGGGATAAAATGTTCTCCTTGTTTTAGTCATGGAGAACAAAAAGGGTCAAAATAACTATACTAAACTAATTAAGTCTATGGTAGAAAGAAGCAATACTAAATAAAACTACCGCGAAACTAGTATTAACACCAAAAAGAGATAAAACAAACCACAATTAGACGAGGGCAGCGACGGCAACGCAACGGGAGGGAGAGGAAAGAAAAAAAGAAAAGAAAAAAGTAGCGTTGCGCAGGGCGCAACCCGCAGGCCATCAGGGCAGTGGCCAGGTTGGGGCCTATGGCCGGGGAGTGCAGTCTCGCTCCACCTCCTCAAGGATGAGGTGCGGGCACAGCAGACCTAGCAAGTGAGAGTACTGTCTGGATATGCCTTTTCAGACTTTGGCGCCTTGCCGAATGGGAGTCAGCACTGCTCACCGGTTTGGCTCCGCGGGCAAGAGAGGGCATGTGGTGGCTGGGGCGGAGGGGAAGGGGAATAGTACCGTGTCCTCAGAGATTCTGGCTTTTGCGCAGTGTCGATGAATGCTTTGTTTGCGATCAGATTCAACTTCATTGCGTCTTTGTCTTTATTCAAGGCCCCAAGTGCACCAACTATGATTCTGACTCCTGGCAGTGGGTACCAGGGATTTCGCGTGGTCGAGAGTGGGTGCATATTCCTTTTGTTTATCAGCCCGGGACATTTGAAGGGCGTTGTGTGCTCCGTCGAAGGGAATGCGTCGTCTATTAGTACTTCTGTTGCAGATCTGTTCTCGAGCACAAAAAATGGTTTCAGACAATGTGATCCCCATATTTTGTTTTCGGAGACGATGGTCAGCCGTTGTGTATGACGACGCCTTTCACGAGAACTACCAACTGTCTTCGCGTCACCGCTGGCATTTGGCAGTGGTTAACCATGTGCGCCAGTGTTTCGTCAGTGGTTGGCCATCCTTGACGCAGTTTCGGCGACATGCTTGACCTCCGCGCCTCGCCTTCTCCATGGCTGACTGCCTCTTAACCCGCTTAGCAAGTTTCACCGCGCCGCGTGGTCGAAACCCTAGTCGCACCAGCGCAGGTACTCTCCATTTCTACCAAAATAAGATCTGGAACCTCTCGCCGCGAGTTTAGAGGCCGCTCGGCCTGAAAATACTGACGTTTTACTTTCTGGATATATTTTATGCGCAATTCGATGGCGAATTTTTTAAAAATCTATTTATTTCGAATGGTTTTCGGAAGGAGCACACTAATGCTTTTAGATATATTGTTGATATAATCAAGCTATCTGGCTGGCGTTCATTGAAGAGTTTTGGCCTTGTGGGTTGAAGGGACGTAGAATGGATGAAGTAATCCAGAATATTTCTGGTATGAAAGGTTGTGAAGAAAGGTTGATCTACTCGATGTCGCCCTTAAGAATTTCCATTTATATAGTGTTGACAATATCACGTGTTTCGTAAATATGGCGTAGTAGTTGTAATTTTAGATTTTATACTAGTTACACTTCCGGACTAATGAATCCACGTGGATGTACTCAAATAGTGTGTTTAGACAAATGTGTGCCATTTTTCATGGTATCGTAGGCAGATCGTCGACATTCTCACTAGTATATATAGTAAAACGGAATAACACCATTACGTTTGAAAGGCGTTTTGAGGAAATACTCAATTTAGATCATTCATTAGGTCAGTAACATACTTTATTTCGGTAATCATCACAGACCTTACTTAACTATGGTTTTGTAACCATTTTTTCGGAGAGTCGCTAGTAACTCCATGTCATTCAGTATGACTGTAAATGTCATAACATAGTTAGTCTTAGACTTCTGGGGCACATATTAGTCCATTGTTGATTATTGTTGAATGGTCATTGATAGTCTATGCTTTATACAAATATAAATTATCTCCCCTGAGGTAGCTATGGTGCACTACTTTTAATCTTAGATTTTCCCTTAGGAAAATATTAGGCCACTTTCACTACTATCGAATCATTACAATATTCGAATTCCGTAATCATAACTTCATTATTGGATTGGATTCAATAGTTTCAAACGTACGAGTGCAGCATCATATATTGTACTGTTATAATACCAAGGTTAAATTTTAGATTTGTCATAGAAAACGTATTAGTTCGCTGTATTCATTCTTTTATTGGTCAAAAGGCAATATTTATCTTACCAATAGTAAGATATAATATAAGTGTACATAAGTATAGTCAACATCTTGGTAATAGTAAGCTATAAAACTTCAGTTTAAACTCTGCCACTGTGGAAATATCAGCAAATTCAGACAACTCAGGAATCGCCATTAATAATATTTAGTGTAATGTGTGTTGTAATTTTCCCGAGTAGTTGATAAATTCCATCAATTACATTCTCTATAAACCTAACCTAATGTTTGCTTCTCGCTCAAATTGGTTGTCATGTGTGCTATTAGGGAACGAGCAGAAATTGATTCTAATTAATACTATTCCCTATACAGTATTTAAGCAACTTCTCGAGTGTGCTGATGTGCGCTTTTGCGCTTTCCTTTACACTCGGCTAGACCACTTCCCGCGCACCAATCGAGGTATGAGGTGTCATTCGATGCGTCTCGGTTTCTTCGGTGGAGATTTGATATTTTGTTTTCAGATCCGGCGAGAACATTTAGAGAAATTTCCAAAAGCGTTTTTTTGTGTTTTAATACCCCGATCGTAGCGAGTATATCGGGAATTAAACAAACGCCCCCTAAATAGATCTAAACTCCAGGACCCAAAGGCATTTTTCGCTCAATACGCCATGATTTTCTCTCTAGACGTTGGTAACTTGTTGACAACTTTAAGTGGACTAGTGAAGCTTATTTCAAAAAAAAGTGAATCATGCGGTAAATTTCAAGTTTTATCCATACGCGCTATTATCATATTTTCAAAGTAACTTTGCAACAACCTACGAGCAGTATTACCTTGAAACTTATTAAACTTGAAGAATTTCATGTGAATAGGGAGAACAGAAAACTGTGAGAAATGTTAGTGTGAATGAAAGTTTTACTTCTCACTTTTACAAATATAGACTTTTACATTAATGTGATCCAGAAGTTATTCTTTTTAAAATTAACTAACACCTTATTCCCATAAATGTACAAAATAATAAGCTTTTAATATTTATATAGATTCGCATACGATGCTATTTAAAGAGCAATTGCAGAAGTAAACACAAATTAGATAGTTTGTGGAGTTTTCATCTCTTCAAAAATTAGGGGAGAAAAACATGAATTGTGGGCAAGTCTGCAGAAGAATCAAATGTAAATTAGATTTTTTCAAATCCGAATCCGACAAATTAATTTCTCTAAGTATATTTTCCTTTTTATCAAAGTTTGTTTGAACGTTGGCCAGCGCATACATGGTTTTCAGTGACTTTATAAGAATGTAAAAAAGTGTATTCTGAAGATATGGGATCACTAGTAGAAACGACATGCAAACTCCATATTGTTCGAAAATCTGTAAGACTCAAATATCCCACCACTACTCTAAGAAAAGAACAAGTTATTATTACGAGATTAAATATTGCCCATTCTTCCCTCACTACAATCTAATGAAAAACGACCCGGCCACCTGTGCAAAACGGGGCAAATGTTATCAACATCTCACATTATTCTCGAATATTTAATAATCCAAAACCTAAGAAACTCATGGCATCAAAACAATATATATTAATATATGTATCAATATTAATTCAATTGAAGGTCTCAAATCATTGTTAAAATCTTAATATTGCTGGTCTTGATAAATAATCTAAATTATTGATAAAATTTATTGTACTTAATGTTTGTTACAATTTAAAAATGTATCTGTGTACTTACATTGTATTTAATAATTCTGATCGTTGTAAGGTATAACTGTTATTGGGAAGTAATTTAATAGTGGTCACTAATGACCTTAGCTTCTTGGTGACCTAAAATAATTTTAAAAAGTTCATTAATAAATACAATTGACTTAATAATTGTCACGTATTCCAAAAACATTTTATGTTATATAACACTGTAAACTGAAATCGTACCTGGTGATAGATATTACCCCCCCCCCGTACTATTCGTGGACTGTCAATGTCAATTGCACATTTCAGTACTTAATCATGAAACCAAACACGTTTCATTGTGACGTTCCCCTTCTATGGACCTTTATCAAGAGTTTCAACATAATCGGATGTATATAAGTAAAGAAATTATTTAATTCTTTGATTTTAATCGCTTACAATGTTGGTTATTGTGCCTTATCAAGCCATTGACTCTCCATGGATCGTCATACTTAATTCTAAGTGAAATAAGATGTACGAATCACACCAATGAATTTTTTCCTTCCCTCGATAGCCAATCTCAAACGAACGCTGATTTATCATACTTAGAATACCAAATTTCATGGTTGCATCATATTTGACAATTTAAAGAGTGTATTACCTTTGAGAGCCAGCAAAAATATAACAGAATGTATTGTCTATGGTTCTAACAGCCTGGCGTCACAGTTTGCGGTATGTAAAACATGTCGACTGCACTAAATCTCAAAGATCATTGTAATGTATTTAATCTCAATCTTTTTACAATGTACGAGGACCTAAACCTCAGGATCCCCAGGTCATGCTAACCACGTCAAACGTACTTCTGTTCTTTACCAAAGGAAGCTTTGCCTGAAATTCTTCCAAATGTCAAAATTAGTATGTAATGCTATGGCTGGTTGTTGTGTAATATAATACGAGAGCAGATCGGAAAGTAACGCACATATTTGTTTCTCCCCTGGTGTTGCTACTGGAATGGTGAATTGCGTAGTTTAGTTCTCGCTATGGAGAGTATTTTGTTTTCATGTGCAGTTGATTAGCGAGTGTGAATAACGAAACTAACATGGGGCGCATGTTCCTGTCAACTTGGGAATAGTAGAGAAGTGTAGTGCGATATTTGTGAGCCAAAGAACATAATCCTAGTGAAATTCACAGAGCCATGGGTATAGGAACGGCTATGGAACATAGCTATATCTCCAGGTGGTGTGCATTCTTCCAAGAGAGCGTGTGAACCTTTGTGATTCGCCACGCTCCGGGCTGCCTGTAACATTCATCCTCGCTGAATGTTGGAGCCATTGGGCCAGCGTATGCAACTGCGAGGAGTGTTGTAGGCGTGGAAGATTTCCTATGATGCGGTGAACCATATTGTTCTTGACAAGTTGAACTTTTCTTCAGTTAGTGCCCGCTGGGTGCCTAAGAACGTCACCGACAACCACAAAGGCCAGCGGATGATGTGTTCATCACTACTCGCCAGAAACCAAGCGGGCCTCTGTGAATTGGGAACATGCTGATTCCCCAGCACGAAAGAATTGTGACGCAATCATCCCGGGAAGTCCATCTGACTGTTCTGGGACTTGTTTGATGTTATTGGTGGATTTTGCAGAACACGGAACCACTGTGAATGCTACAATTTACATTTTACATTACAACGTTGAAGTTTCGTTGTGCCGTTCATGACAAACCCACAAGTTTAATGCTGACGGAAGCAAACTTCTCCGTGACAATGCTCGTTTCCATGTTGCTGCTCCTGTTCGTGGGAATCTCGCCCATTTTGAGTGGGAGGTGCTCCAGCATCCACCATACAGCATGGACTTGCACCGTCGGACTTTCATCACTTTGATCCCATGAAGAAATGGCCGCCAAACACTTTGCGACAGATACGGATGTGAATTCAGCCGTCCGAAGGTGGCTATACTCCAACCAAGTGGACTTCTGCGAATAGGGCATACTGAAATTGGTACCACGCTGGCAGAAATGTGTTGACAAACTTAGCGACTATGTAGAAAAGTAGTTCAAAGATGTAAGATTCGTATTAAATTCTCTGCTCAATGAATTCTTTTAGTATCAAAAATGATTGTGCGATACTTTACAATCTTCCCTCGTTCGAATTAATATCTTCTGCTAAGACTCGTTACGGTGAGGAAATGTTATCTTGCCATTCCGTTGGATTATTGCCACGATAAACATTAGTCCGCCAAGATTTTCGTTCACATTATTAATTGGAGAAGTGTGGTATTTTTTCAACTTGAAACTTACTAGTATGCAATTCTGCTTTTACACAACTGGTATAGCCTCTCGCCCAGCACGCTGCCTGGCGTCCATATTTGTCAACCAAGGGGCTATGTCACGGAAATTGTAGGTGTATTTTGTTAGATGTGTGTTCCGCCGAAGGGAGTGCGCCTCGGAGGCCAAGAGGCGAGGCGCAGAGCGGCGCCCAGCGCTCTCAGCTCGCGCCCCTTGCGACAGGCGAGGCGGTGGCCGAGAGCAAACACGGGGAGTGGCCTGAGGCGAGAGCTGCGTGCAGAAATCAGAATGAGGGCGGGCGGAATGGTGAGCGAGCGCTCGTTTCGCCCGTAAAAAGTCTTAGTGGCACCAGTTAACTTCTTAAACCACACAATGTATCTGCACACGCCCATGTGCACACATTCGGGGTTCTGATCAGTAGCAGCGCACTCCAGCGGAGTGGCTGCCGAACTACAGCGAGTCGGCAGCCACGAGCCCTTTGTGTGTGTGCATGTGGTAGGCACGTGATCTCCGCCCCCATTGCCCATAGGGCACCTGCAGCACGGCTGTTTTTGTCTCGGCCACTGTTCGCTGGACCGTTGGCGGAACGAGTTGCGTGAGCGCCACGAGCAGCAATGCGCTGCCAAGATGCCTTGTTTGGGTGGTAAACCGGGCCGTTGAAGGCCAGACTGTTTTAGTTTTAATGCATTGCGATTCATTGATTTTGGTTTTGCGTTCAGAGTTGTAAAGCCGGGCATTTTTTGCGAGAGTGCTGGCGTTGTGTGATGTGATTTTTCTCACCACGCCACGTGGTCTTGGAGCATGGGTGCATGGAGATGAGGTGTTTTTTAATGTTTTGCTAATTGGTATAATTTTTGTTTGTGTTTAAAAAGGGGAAAGGTGTTTAGTTCGTAAGATTTTCATTAATATTTCTTATTGTTATTAAATCATTTAAAATTGAAAGTATTATGTTTTATTTGTATATATGTGTGTGTGTAAGAGTTACCAGAGGGGAACAGCCGCCATGGCAAAATTATTTATAATGCATTTGCAATGTTTCATGGACGATGTGTGGGCGAGTTTTGCTGTGGCGTACGTGTGGTCTAAAGTTAATAAACCAGTCTAGTGAAAATCTGTCCGCTTTTATTTAACCATACGCTCCTTGGGACGTTCCTTTGAATGTTTTACTACCCAGCCTCTCACAGCCAAGCGCGCCGGGTGCCGGGAGAGAAGAGGTAAGTAAAGAAGAAATGGTGGCCTGAAAGCGAAGCCCCCGAAGATTTCCACGTGGCCAAACTGACATGAATATACATCAGTTGCTAAGAGTGTCGTCTCTTTATAATAAGAAATGACATTTAAAATTTATATAAATAATAGTATAAAAGTTTCGCCCCCACATTAGAGAAACTTATTTGTTGCGTTAATTAAGGAAACTGTAGGTGTACTTGCAGTGAGATCACTCAGCATGAATACAATCACACTAGTGCCAAGCCCTATTACACTGGCAGGTGCGGCGAGCCGGGGTATCCGATCTCCTCATTCAGAGGCTGAAATGTAGCATTCACGTGAACGTGGGGCGAGTATGTCATCGCTATGGTAGATGACAGCCTCTAGCATTCCTCAAATGGTCTAGTTCGTTAAGATGGTTGGGCTCCTTCCAGATGCGGTCAATGTTTCGAAAAACCGAGCATATCAACCAACGTGATACCTGCCTCATTCTCTTCAGCGCCCTTTACGCAATTTAAGGTCAGAATTTAATAAAAAGCTTTTTTTTGCCGTTTTTTAAGAAAAATTGTTCAAAAAATGTCGATTTTTTACACAAGACTTCGCAGAAAATTCTCATAATTTCAAAAAACAGAACATGACATTATATGTAGATGGTTTTTATGAACATATTTCGCCAAGAAAACCAGTGGTACATAAACACAACTTATTTTCTCGTCATTAGTAATGGAAATTATATGACCGCTCATCTATTGGTTTTCACATTTAATACAAAGGATGCAATTTAAAATGGAATAACAAATTATATATATATATAATTTGTTATTCCATTTTAAATTATTTATATTATATATATATATATATATATATATATATATATATATATATATATATATATGAAATAATTTACAAAGTCAAACTTGCTTATCATCCAACTGCGTAAATTGGGAGCGGGCGACTGTAGGTTAGCAATCTTTGTTTCATATTTATTTCGAATAGGTTTTAAATAATTTCTAAAAGATTAATTTGTAAACGTATAACAAGCTTCATTATAAAAAAAAATTAAAAAATAATGTACTCATTCTAACTTACGTAGCATCCAACTGCCTCAAAACATTTCTAAAATTACGTTTACGACACGCAGGATTTTCAGAGGCCGATTAAGTTTGACGCCCATTTACTCAAATACTCAGGTTTTCGAAAAATTCAACATGGCCTTATTTGAAGATCTGTCTTTGATAAATATATTTCATTGAGAAAAAATGTAACTTCATAATTGTAGTTGTAGGAAGACGCCGAAAACATTTTGAATTTTTTCAATTTTCAAAAAATGAAGATTTTGAACCATCATGAGTCCTTTTCCTTAAACGTCCTTGAGACTATCCAACAACAAAATTTAATCAAAATCAATGGCGTTATATTTTTAAAATTTTTCAAATGTCCGAGGGGCTTCATGTAAAGTACCCTCCAAAATTAAAATATAAGTTTCAAATTCAAGGGGCTGCGATATCTTCCAGATCCATTGGGGAATATTTGCAACTTACGAGAAAATCGGCTGAACGGTTTAGCCGCTAACGTTGAAAGTTTTGCCGCCAATTGATTTTTCGGTATTAAGGATCATAAAACGGATTCTGGCTACACCGCATGTTAGAGGATATTTTTCTATATTTAGTTATCAGGGTCCTTAATAAGAGTTTTGCTGCTGAAAATTCACCATTTTTTACGCAGCATTCACTTTCTCTTAAAAAGTTCTTTCTTAAGCGTGACAAAGTAAAAATCTTCATAACTATAAGTGTAGAAAGACGGCGAAAAAGTTCTCAATTTTTCCAATTTTCAAAAATCAGATTTTTCAACGAAGATGAGACTTGCACTTTTGAACGTTCTATAGGCTATCCGAGGTGGAAATTGAATCAACATTGTTTATGCCGGTTTTGAGAAAACATTGTTTAAAAAATTTAAAAATTACCTGTATCTACACAAATTTACGCGAAAACTACCCTAATTTTCGGAAGATTGTACATGACCTTATTTCAAAATCTAGCTTTAAAGAAC
Source organism: Teleogryllus occipitalis (assembly GCA_011170035.1). NCBI lineage: Eukaryota > Metazoa > Arthropoda > Insecta > Orthoptera > Gryllidae > Teleogryllus > Teleogryllus occipitalis. The sequence goes on from BLKR01006209.1 coordinate 53,961, forward strand.
ATATTTCATTAAAAATATTCAAAAATTTCAGGGCGAAGCGTCGTAAAATATACAAAAAATCATGGTTTTCGAAGAATTTTATATCTACACCATTCTCATAAAGTCTTCACACTGTCCATAAACAAAATTTAATCAAAAACGTTTGAGCCATTTCTTGTGTTGTAAAGTGAGAAAAGGAATCTGGAAAATTTAAATTCTCAGACCTGGAAAACCGGGGAAAAAAGCTTGAATTCCAATAAGGCAGATCGCTGGCCACCCTGTTCAGCTTTTGCACGGTATGGGCAGCCTTGTCATGAGAAAACCCTGCCGGCGGAGCCTCTCAAAGGCCTAAGAAAATTACGTCCTAGAAAATGGCGGACTCCCCAATACAGATGTGGAAATAGAGAAACTCATGAAATATATGAAATGAAACAAGTTTTGAACATGAAAGTAAATAAATTGAAATAAATATTTAAACGCATTCACATTACCCGTTTTAACACAATTCACTTTGACGAAATTTCGTTGCTATGAGATAAAATAACGCCAATGTTAGAGCAATTAGTTTCTCATTCACATTTTAATTTCAATATTATTCCTTTTCACCCATGAACTTTATCAAATGTGTTTTCTATAGATTTTATAGGTAAGAAAAATTTATAATTGCATATATTTGCAATTGTTCATGTTTATAAAATGTGCAAAAATTGCAAAATAGTCTAATTCTCGAATCTATAGAAGGCGTTTAGGGAACCATTTCAATAAAACTCAGCAAAATGTAAAGACCAAGGATATATTACAGTAACAATTACACTAGATATTAAGCAACCCTGGCGAATTACCGTGTTGTGTGGTCTATAAAGGATCTGTGCACTACTCCTGTCCGTAGCGTACAGAAGTCCACATCTCTTCTACACCCTGCACATGTCCGCTTCTCCTGTGTTGCGGCACTTGCCTGATACTCGATATACATGTGAAAGTCGCTCACATTTCACTATACATTCGTACATTTATGGGCTGTTAAAATATCCTGCATGCTGTGCAAGTTTTTTACACATTCATTTCAAACACACATTAATTTCTTTACGTACATTACGTAACGTGTACTTCATGAAGTAGTGTAATATGTGTAAGACACGCAACGAGGTCCGGCAACACGTATGTTTTATTTAGTGACAGTGGTGAATGTTATGATACAGGGAAATTTTAAACTAGTTTTGAATTAATGCTAGAGTAATAAGGACACAAACAAGATTTGGTGAATTGTACTGAGTTCGCGCACTTTTAGAAGATTGCAGTAAAGCTACATACTAATCAGTGGTAAGTGCAAATTTCGTGGAGTAAGCGACAATTTAGTTAGCCCGTAAAGAGTTTACGCATGGAATAATCCTAAGTCATATTTAATAGTGAGGAAACATGTTTCCTTAATTGTGGCTTAATTGAATACATAATATTAATAATTGTATTTTTGTTTGTGTTAACCACCAAAAACAAACGAGCATTTGTGTTACCTTCTCTAAAGTATGGAATGGTCTGTTTATTGATGCTGTAGAGAGGAAAGCTGAAAATAGTGTAGTATGGCCTAGGATATTATAAGTTATTTTTTTTACTTATAGCAGATAATATAATTTTGTTAAGTATAATAAGTTATTTAGTTTTCACATGGTGTAGCATGGTCCGATGTTTGAAAAACATGCAAATAAAATTTATAAAATTAGTCATGAATTTTCAATTCATCGTGTTTCTCCATAGCATTTTTTTTATGATTTTTTTAAAATTAAAATTTAGAATAATTTCCATTGATTCTATCAAGAAACGAAGATATATTTAAGTTAATATAAGTATAAATATTAATTAAATAGTACTATATACAAGCAAAATATTACTGCAGGCTTCCAAATGGCTGTTTCTGATATTGTTTAAACTTCAGTATTTTACGTTACTTTAGCCAATTTTTCATGTTTTCAGGATGAATGCCGCAAATTACAACACATTACCGGTTAACATTCTTGCAATATGCAAATATAATATGAAATCAGGTGCTAAGTTTTACACCAATATGGGTAATGTTTTCTATTGTGTATAAAGATAATTTTATTATTAAAAATTATATTATTGACCTTATTTAAATTTTAAATTTCATGTGAATTGAAACTGCTGGTGACTGTAGAAAAACTGCTAAGGATGCCTTTATTATTGTCAACAATACTACTCGTGTTATAGTCACACTTCTATGGAGAGATAATAGTTATTAAAGAATTAAGGCTGATTTTCACTACTTTATGATGTTATGTAAAAGGGGCATCTTCTAAAACTTTATTTGCAGCAGCCCCGGAGATTTTTTTTGGTTAAATTAAGCAACCTCTAGGTATTTAATGTGTTTATTTCAACAATAATGACTCAATTTCTTTATTGATTTGCATCAAGCATTGAAAATATTTTATATTTAAAATTTATTATCAATATTTGGGGCACTGTATAAAATAGTTTGCATCAATGCATGTCAGTGAAATTAATTATAAGCAGTAGTATTCACTTAGTTAAGAAGATAAATGTTTGAAAATTCTCTTTATTTTTTCTGTATTCTTGGATAATAAGAATATAAGAGCAGGCATTTACTTAGCTTATAATATGAGCTGAGCGAGTGTGTGATTCAGTTTTTAGTACACTGTTGTTGAACAGCATATCTGAACATTGTCTGTGCACAGCAAACTGCTCAGTATGTCTTTAATATTGTCAACAATACTACATGTGTAATAGTCAAACTTCTACAGAGAGATAACAGTTATTAAGGAATCAAGGTTGATTTGGACTACTTTATGATGTTATGTGAAATGGGCATCTTTCAAAACTTTATTTACAGAAGCCCTGGGATTTTTTTATTTTCTTAAATTAATCAACAGGTAGGTATGAAATGTTTTTATTCCAAGAATGTTGCCTTTCAGTTTTTGATTTCTCATGAGCATCAAGCCGCAACTTGTTGCGGCAATCGCTGGCAATACTTCTATGACAGCTGTGCCATCCGTGAGCGTATGTCGAATGTTTAACCCTCGAGCTGCAAAGCTGGTGCAGAATTGCTACCACTGAAATATTTTTCCGGCTATGTTCGGCGGTAGCTCTTCCAGGATGTTGTGGCCAGTAGTATTCCTCGGGTGATATTAAAGGACTATGATGAAATCATTTCTAACACAGCTACCCTCATCCGATACCAGAAGTCTGCGAGACTGACAATATGTCTTGTGACATGATGTTTCTTAGAAACTTCGTTCTACGTTTGAGGGTCGAAAAAATCACTCGGCTTCAGTGGTAGTCATTGGAATTGGAATTGAGTTAGGAGAAACCTTCAGTGAAGTCATCACACTATCAGAAATCCTAACTTGGACTCTTTGAGAAATTGATACTAACTAAGAGTACCTGATTATCTCCTGAATTCCTCGGCACTGTAAATCGCTTCTAGCTCCATGCGAATTTTTTTGAAGCTCAAACACTTGAAGAATCATAAACCATTTTTGATGTTTCTTCTGGAAATTTAGAATGGTAAACGAAATTTTCCAACATGAACAAAAAAGCAGTCAAAAGACCTGTGAAACTAAATCCTTCTTTCATTTGAAAAATAATTACATCACATACTTCCTTTGCTTCCTTCGCCCACTCATTGTTTTTAGTCATTATTTTCTTTGCAGATGAAGATTGTGATAGATGTTGGTGTTTCAAGAGTATTTCATTGTCATTCCTAAGTTTTTGTCACACTTCGTTCAAAGCTCAGAAGACTGCTAAAGCAGTGGGTTGCATTTATATCTGAAATTGCCCAAACAAAATGTCAATAAGTGGCATAACTTACCGAAAAAATGAAAACCAAAAAATGAATTTTTCACTCGTCAACATTTTTAGAGGACCGCAACCTGGAAGAGAGTACTGTCATTTTTTCATCTGACTGTAAAATTGTGTTCATGCACTGAATCAAGGCTTGCCTATGGTCAAACATCGTTGTGACGCTTCTCGACTGAAAATTCCACCTGGTGGGAAAAGATTCAAGCCACTGCTTAGCTATTTCATCGAATATTGATCTCCTCTGCGGGCTGTTTGAAAAAAAATGTGCATAGGCCCTGAACACTGGCAAAGAAAATTCAGACTTATATTAATTGATACAGCTCTCATCACTACATAAATCGGATGGGCATGGCAATGTACCCTCTCCCTCAGAAAAAATGTCGTTCAAAATTCTATCTTCCACACCGCGCCGACAAACTTGGACACCCCTCGGCCTGGGGGAGCGCAGGGGGAGGGACGCGTTGACCAATCGCTAGCAGGCAGAACCACAGTTGTCTGTGATTGGTGCAACATCCCAAGGGGAAGAAAAAGAACGCTGTCTCAGGGGGAGGGGGCTAATTCATTTACGAACGACACGGAAATATCGTCATATTTCCCTGCCGAAGGAGATAGTTTGCCTGCGCGTACGCCACGACGAAAAAAATATTTCTAAGCGGGGTTTTCCGTCCAGAATGATTGTCTATAGACCAGTAAATGTTTATCATTTTAGCAACAATTATTCTAACTTTTAGTAATCGATTTGTAACTCCTGACAAACTGCTATTTTGAGATATTCATTTCAGGCACAATTTGCGGAGCCTTCCCGGCCGTTCTAAAGCATATTTCGAATTTGTTTATAAAATTATAAATTGTTGCAAAATTGTTAATTCACTGTTTTTGGTTCTGGGACATCGGGAGACTCTCCCCACTTTAGATTTGCAAAATTTGGAAATTGTTTATAAATTTGCAATTGTTGCAAATTTTTATTGTCTAATCTGAATGGCGTTTAAATGTGATGCAAAATTCCGGAATCCGTTCGGTGCTATTATATCTCGTTCTCGAGATATATGTAATTGTTTATAAGAAATTAACATCTTAGTAGACCCCATTTGTTTGCGCTTAAATCATTCGCGCTAGCAGAATAGCGTGGGATGGGCATACTGAAAAAACAGTTCTCCAATGAAGCGCATTTGCATGCCACATACGCTTAAAATGCATTTGCTTGTAAACAAATTCTGTGGCCAATTTAATTATGCTAAGTTCGTATTTTTACGGCGAGTATGAGCATAACTTTTATTTGGTTTTTATATTCCCTTTTAAGTCCTACAATTTGCAAGTCGATATATTTATCAAATAGGAAAGAAATTAATTATAAGAAAATATTTTTCAAGGTGCATTACGCCCAAACAATTGTTTCTGTTTTTCTATCAAAGGGAGGTTGAGCAACCGAATAACTGTATTATTAATTTTTTTAAGTCCCCTGTTAACACCGAGAGTCAGAAACTATTTGTTCCTCTTATTTAACCATTACCATTAAAAAATAGGGAAACATATTGCTTAGCTGTTTGCTATAAATTGCACTGGATTGGATGAAGGTAGTGTTAAGGTTTGCAAATACAGAAATATTCAATTTTGTGTTTTGAAAGATCACATGAGTAGAATCATACATGACAATATTTACACAAGTATAGAAATTTCTAAATAAACGTATATAACTTTAAGTTAATATTTTCAATTCAATTTATCATTCCTTTCTAAAACTGTTAATTTGATGATTTCACTGTATAATATTCAAATCAGAGCTTTATGTGCTAAATCTACGCATTGTTAATACATATTTTTAAACAACATTAATATATTTAATATACATTCAAAAGGTTTTTAGATTGGCCAACGTTTCAATGAAATTTCATGAATTCCTAAATGCTTGAAAATAAATACTTGTAAAATTAAATAATTGTAGCGTGTAAAAATATAACAAACTCACGTATTTGGTAAAACGAGTTGATATTACTAAAAGAAAGCAAAACAGATGTTATAACAATTCAAAGAGATTTAGCGTTTGTTTACAGTTTAGTAAATATCAATGCACTAGCATTTCCCAGTGAAAATACATAGAACGAACTTGGTGGTCAAGTGATATGACCTTCCCAACACAGACTACATTTCAGTATCGTCAGAGTTCGAAGGTGGTTTGTTGGCCGCCATTCTACGAATCTATCAAAACCTTGAATTTTGCACGACCATCTGTACAGCGAGAACGTAGCGGTTTATTAAACGGAAACGGGCCATTTGAGGTATCTAATGTGCACTCTTTGAAAACGTTTAACCATTATAAACTATCCCTAAGAAAAATATCAAATAAACAATGTTAAAGGTCACCAGCTTAACATTGCCTTAACTATTTGAATGTTTTCAACATCCCCAAAACCAACAGAAAACCCATGTTTTTACAGGTTATTATAAAACCAATTCAATAAATAAAACCAATTCATTTATTCACGTTACTATTTTTAAAACACTCAAATATCTACGATGTTATTTGATTCATGTCTTCATCGAAGATCTGAGATTAAAAAACTGATAAGCAGAGAAAATTAAAGTAATTTTGAGTGATTGATGAAGTTGAATGATCAAACGAAAAACGTTTCTTGCTTCATATAATGCTATCGTGTTTAACAGACATGTAATTACATGTGATACCTATATTTAAACATCCGAACTAATGAAAATTTTCAAAATTAAAATCATCAATAAAACGGATTTTTTCATCAGCAAGGATTTAATTATTAAATACTTTTTTGAGATTCATGTGCTCCTGTGTGAATAACGTAGTAAACGTGATTCGTATGATCCAGTTTCTCAGAATAATACAAAACCTGCTAGACACATACACTAAACATAATAGTTAGTTATTTACGACATGAGTATCATAAGACATCTTATTACAATACGAAATTGGAGAATTATCAAACAAGACTCTTTAGCCGAAATTGTTAACCAATTGAATATTGTAATATAATGTTACCATTTGAATATCATAGAAAGTAAGACGCAATTTGTCAAAATTCATGTGAACTATAATTTTTCTTTAAATTTTACTCCTTATCCTGCGAAAGATGTGTGACAGTACTTATGTTAACAGTTCTACTGCCATGGGTTTAATTAATTAGTTTTCAGTACGCAAATTATTGTTTTTGGTTTTAAAGAAGCATGGATATACAGAGTATCGGGGAAGGAAACGTCGAAAGTTTGAAAAAAGCTGTTTAAACAATTTTAATCATACTTTGTCTAATAAACTACATAGATATTTTGAATGGCTGAGCTGCAATAAACACGCAAATGTTGGTTTGAAAATATGATTTCTACGCAAAACTTTGCATTCTAGAATCATGTAAACAGACCAGAAACATGTAACATGTTTATTATTAACAATATAAATTAATATATTAGTTCAGAAAAAAAATAACCGAGAAATAAAAAAGAAGTCGAACTGTGAAAATTGGTTGCTTTTTTATTTCTGGGTTAATTTTTCTTTCTTATCAAATGTATTCATTTATTTTGTTAATCATAAACAATTTAGATATTAATGAAGTGTTTATATGCTTCTACAACGGAAATAGTTGCCTAGAAAACATATATCCAAACCAACTTTTGAATGTTTATTGCGGCTTAGCCATTTGGAATATCCGTGTAGTTTATTAGACAAAATAAGCTTAAAATTGTCTTAACAGCTATTTTTCGAAGATTCGACATTTCTTCCCCGAATATCCTGTATATAAAAGGCTTGATTTCTGTTGGTACGCGACGGAACAGCGTTCCGGTTCTTTGGAAATAATTATGAAATTATATTATATATAAATAGCTATTGCTATTATATTAATAATTAATTTGAGGCGCGTTTCGGGGCCTAAGATTTTAAAAATAAAGGATATATGTATCATAATAACTCTTATGACGACACTGTTCTCAGTTACGTCAAGTTTTAATTTAGAGAATCAATGTGAATGGTCTAAGTTTACTCACCTAAATAAAGTTTATCTTACTATGCATACTATTTAGAAAGTGTTTTATGTTCAAAACAAGTGTTGCCTCAACAGCATATATTTTCACGTATTATTCGTAATTGCTATGCAATATTCAATACGGACTATGTGAACCTGCAAAAAAGAAACAAAAAAAATAAAAAATAGACCTACTGCAGCAGAAAATATTTTCTACTCGTCGGGATTCGAACTCGGGTGTTTAAAGTTAACTCACCTGACACGGTTCCCCCTCACCACCAGGTACACGACAAGACTACCTCCTTTCCGATGCGAAAAGAAAGTGAAGCATTTGCAGTTTTAAAAAAACAGGGTGTTCAATTTATCTTAATACAAGATCTATTTTTAAAAAGAGATTTCATTAAACAAAACTCTCTAGCGTTCATATTGTTTTTCGACAATGTTACAAAGATCAGTCGGGGCTAATATTATACAGTAGAAAATTGGGGTTAATGTATTACACTTTAAGAGTTGTTAT